>JASSUY010028528.1:9782-51027 GCA_032466535.1 Forpus xanthops | reverse complement strand
GTTTGGGTCAGGTGCCCTGTCTCTGCTTCCTCCCGGCTTCTTCCTGGCTTCCCCTCCTCCCTTGCAGAGCATGAGACTCAGAAAGTCCTTTGCCAGCCTAAGCATTCTAAGCCATAACTATAAACACTGGTGTTATCAGCACTGTTCCCATGCCAAAAACCAAAAGCACAGTGCTGCACCAGCTACTACAAAAGAGAAAAATGACTGCTGCTGCTGAATCAATGACGTGTATATTTTTATCTCTAGTTGTCTTCTGTGAAGATGTCCTGTCTTTTAAATTAGAAAGCTACTATAAAGGTGTCTTTTGATTTAAGCTACCTTCTTGAAGTCAATCCATATGTTGCTCTAAAGTTACAATAAATAAAAATGCTGCTATTACGCTGTTTGGTGATAACTGTTTCAATGTAGTTATTGATTGACATCTATTCATCTGTCCCCCTATTCGAGACAGAAGGACACACTCCTCTCCAAAGCTGGCGCTAACTTGTCAGCTCTGTCCCTCATGACAAAGAGCTGCTTGAGGTTGTTTGTCCCTGGAGAATTCAATGATCCCTGCCCAAAACTTGCCCAGTCTAGATATTTGCTGGGGAGCCAGAACCATGTTTGTGTACTGATTTATACATTGATTAGTTTACTTACAATCCAAACCCAGCCCGTAATATTACACAGCAGACCTTACACATGAGGTAACCGAAGATACCAGAGTTCCGCGGTTCCCTTCTGATGTAGATAGTTTCTTTTCAGTCAGTTATTATGTGAATGCTGTCTGTTTTTTCTCCTCAAAACCTATTCTCATCCCAAAAGAAATAAAAAAGTCTGTTTTCTTTTCAGAGGTGAAAATAATCCCCAAATCTGTCAATTTTTTCTGCAGGCATCTCGAAGTTTTTCCACAGTGGGTACTGCTTGAGAAAAGATGTGATTGCTGCCAGCATTCAGAAGGTTGAAAAAATTTTGGAGTGGTTTGAAGGCCAGAAGCAACTTAACTTTTATGCAAGCTCATTGCTGTTTGTTTACGAAGGTTCCTGTCAGCCACCAGCCATGCGATTGGGTGATGTCACCTTGGCAGAGAAGGGAGGAGTGCCCAAAGGACTGTTATCAGGTGGAGACGTACTGGAGTATAATAATAATATTCACGTGATAAATTCTACAGAGAATGGAAAAATTGAGGCCTCTGTAGGTAAAGGCTTGTCCAAATTTTATGCACTTCACAAAAAGGCATACTCAAAGAGGCATCACAGTCAACTCTCACTGAAAGTTGAAAACTTGGAGCAAGACAACATGTGGAAAAGCAGCACGTGCATTACGCAGGAGCATCTGAATGGAAACGTTATACCCCAACTGGAAAAAGTTTTCTGTCACATGCCAGCCGACATCAAGGAAAGTGCAAATGTAGAAGTCCGAATGATAGACTTTGCTCATGTGTTCCCTAGCAACACAAAGGATGAGGGCTACATTTATGGTCTGAGGAATTTAATCACAGTACTTCAAAATATTTTGGATAACTAAATTCTTTGCTATGTTTTTTACTGGGGGCCAATGATAAAGAAGAGTAACAACATGAAGAATTTCTGCACTTGTAACGCTGTATAACTGGGTTTCTATTGTTCTGTATTTTATTTGTCTTTGTACTTTTGGTAGAAGGGTTTAACTTTTTATAATCTCACTCAGGAAAATAATTGATAGTTAATTAGGGGTGTGAAAGGATGAAGATACTTGAGATTAAGCAGGATAGGTAAATTAGAATGAAATGTGTATGATAGGCTTAAATCCAAGGAGTATAGCTGTACAATAAGCAAGGGTTATGATAGTTCTCCTATGACTTTAGCATAGATAACATTTGCTCACTTAGCCTTGACACTGAGCCGTACGTTCATGAACAGGTTTTTAGAAAATGGACTGAAAACTAATGTGCAGGATTGATGTCCTCAGTACTGCTCTCTTGTGTTTACTGCGTTTGAATAACTGGAGTTAACCCTGCTTTGAGAGCAATCCCATCACGTCAGTAGTCTAACCTGGAAGCCAGCGTATCAAAAAGTGCTTTTTGATGTCATGGGACAGTATTGCTGTTCTTTCAACCCTGCTGTGGGCACTTCCCCTCTTGGTGGTTGTCTGTAGCCGATGTTTATCACAGACAAGCTACAACATAATTTGTGTTGAGGTGCTAAGAAAATGCTGGAGTAAAATACCCTAACAGGCTTAAACTGCACAACTGCTAGAGAAACTGTTCCTAAGAAAGAGTAAAAGAACATGAACAAGAGATGTTCCAGCAACTAATTTGGTTTAGGAGGTTTAGTCAATCTCTTACATTGTGACTAAGAAAAAATGCCTCACTCCTTTGTTCTGATGGCCCTTCTTTGAAAACATTAGTTTTAGAAGCAAACTAATTGAATGGGGAAACAAAGTGTTTTGAGTAAGCATACAGAGATTTCCTCTAGCCCTTTGCTGCTTGCATTTTTTGCAACAAGTGTTTCACGTTTCCACTGCTGGATAGCACTGACTGGAAATGAGGAGCAATACAGGTGAAGGACCGTTTACTGCAAAGATCCAGTTCAGCCCTGGAGCAAGTGGATGTACCTCTGTGTTTGCAGTGGAGTTGTGGCTCTCTTAGTCGGGGCTAAGGAAGCCAGCTCTTTTATTTATTTATTTTTTTAGTGACATGCAGGTAAGCTGTGTAATTTGAAAGCTGTCCCAGTTCCTTCTTTTCCACAGGGAAAAATCAAGCTTTCATACAGAATGCTTGAGATCAGGATGATGTATCCAAAGCATTTTTGGCGTCTCGCTTCTGTATGCTGTGTATGTGGATGTGACTACCAGGTGTGTATAGTCAATTATACAAAAAGTTGGGATGAATGAGTCTTGCCATCCACAGAGCAAGACTGTAACACTTTAAGCAAGTCCCAGAAGTGAAACTTCTTATAATGGACTTTATCATTGGAAATGTACATCTTTTACTTGTGGACTTAAGGTGACACTGTGGCCTGGCTGCTCTCTCTGTATGATGTTCTGCAGTGTGCACACATTTGTGTACACATCTTTATAAATTCTTGATTTGATGTTTTCTATATCAGAAAGAGATAAATACTTTTTCAAGCAAATACATGGTTTTAAGTAAAGCTGAAATACTAGCTCTATTTGAGAACTTGGAGTGGTTGGAAGCGGTGTGTTATGCGTAGAACTACATGGTTTAAACTTCAGAGCTAATATTGGCCAGTACATTTAAGGGTAAAACCAGTCTTGTCAGGAACATAATATTTTTGAAGAATGGGAAAAGATGGTTGCAGGAGGGGCAGTGTCATTTTGTTGAAAGTTTTATGCAAATCAAGGCAGAGGAGAAAATACCAGTAAGAGAAAGTATGTTTTTCTACCTGGTATTTTCATTGCACCACATAGTTATAATATATTCCAAACTCTCCATGAACTAATTTAAGCCATATTCTGGAAAGAGCTTGTGGTTTTGTTTGCTTTGATGCTGGTTTCTCTGTTAAGATTCTGTTGTTCTATCCTGTAAATGGTCAACACTAGAGTAGTCTAAGCTGGTATGATAAAGTTACAATGTTTTATAGAAAATACAGGGGAAGATATTTATACATCCGAATCTTTATCCTCTGTAATTCATCTCTTCTGGATTTTAATCTGTTTTGTGCCAGAGAAACCAGACATCTGCCTCAATGAATTCAGTCATTGGAAAATGATCTGTATGCTGTTAGTATAAGCGCATTCTCCTGTTTCTGCTTTAAGATATGTCTTCAGTGTTTGAATGCTCTTTAAGTATTGATTGTTGTGTTGACTTTGGCAGTGTTTGTAATGCACCTGGAATATTGTTAAACTGTCAGAATATTTTGAATAAAAAAAATAAAATAATTTTATCTTTTTTTTTTTTTTTTTTTACCAGTAGTTATTATGGATGTATTTCTGTTAATTTAAAATGTAGTTTGAAAGATAACAGTATTTTTAATTGGAAGTTGTGTAAATAAAGCTTGCTCTAGAGGTGTTTTGGCATAATGCCAGTTGTGAATTTAAGCCTGCAAAGGTGTTATATTCACATTGTTTTTGCACATTTTAGACTTGGTGTTTCTAGTGTCTTTGAGCAGATTGTCTTCAGTTATAGTTGGAGATGTATTCACAGAAATTATTAAACAGATTACAGAATTAGTAAGAAAATGAAAAGGGAGACACTAAACATATGCACTGTGGTCAGTCTCCCTCCCAGTGATGCCTCTTTTGTCCTCTGCATGGAGCGTACAGGGCAGGTGGCAGTGTAGTGGAAATCTTTACAGAAATGGTAACAAGACATACAGGTATTTCTGTCCCATAAAGCTGAAAGCAGGTTGCTTCCCCAGCCTGGTGTGGTATATCTGAGTGCTGTTGTCATTGATGAAGCCTGTCTGGTTTGATTTTAAGCAATAAGAGTTTGATTTAGCAGAACTGATTATGAGAATGGAAGATTTATGGAAGCATTGTTATTCATGTACTCTCTGAGAATATACTTCTCTGAAGACTTTCTACCCAGGTGATTGTAAGAATTGTGTATAGGCTTACCTAATGAAAGCTTGAATTATATAAAGTTTTATAAAAAAGCATTTACATATATGGTATTTTTGGATATGGGTGGAATTTGTTGCATAGGTTACATTGGAAATTATTGTACCCTTATGAAATGTTTAAAATATTTTAATCAAATCATTTTATGAACTGGAGACTTTATTTGTATGTGATTCACATGAAACTTGTACTGTTTTTCTATTTTTCTCGGCTGTAATGCCTAGTCAGACCATTCTTTTCCATAACCCTACAGTTCAATAGAGAACTTTAAAAGCACTCCGTAGATCAGGAAATCACTGATCCCCTTCAGGTTGCTTAACAGAGTGCATATATTCTTGAAATACTTTGGTGTACATGATTCTTCAAGTAATGTTAGTGTATTACACACCTAGAGACCCAGTAAAACTTCCTCACCTGCAGAAAGCTCCTGCCAAACCCAGTCTGGATTATGCAGTATTTTAAAAGGGCCTTTTCACAGGTAAAAGCAATGAAGGGAAGAACGTGTCACCTGCGCTGGCCATGTCAGGTGGGGGTGTTCACAGCCTGAGCTTAAAATCATTTTACTGTCAAGTGTAGGAATGATAGAAACTCACATCCACATCTGCTATTTAAAGTTATGATCAGTTGTCCATCCTCCCTCCTAATTTTTGTTCCTCCAAGTAAGCTGTCCTCCTGAGTGCCTTTGTTGTCCCTTGCCACTAGTAACCTTCTGTGTGGAATGGCGTAAAATTTCTATTTCCTAAAATCTCATGCCCCATAACTGTTCTTAAGGTATTGAAAAACACCATCAAAATGCCTCAAATACTGTGGGAAATGCAACTTCCCTTTTGTACTCTTTCCCATGAAAGAGTTGGAATGGAATGTTAGAGGAGAGCGTGCTTGGATGGGAGTCTGGACTGTAGGCTTTATGAAACTTGTGTTTTGAAGAGGGAGTTTTGGGGCAAGGTGAGTGACGGCCAAACTGCATGAAGTTTTCCTTGTCTTTCTACAATTAATAGTGAGGGTTTTGTTTAAGCAGGTAGCATAGTGGGAAGTGGTGAAAGTTCATACAGAGCCCTGAGTAGGCTGTCTGGTCAGATCTGCTGTGTGGATAACAGCCACAGGTCAGACCCAAAGGCTGCAAGTCTTACAGTAGCTGGCTGGGAGAATACACTGGGCATGTTCATTGAAGTACAACATATCATGGCAAGGTGTTAGCTGGGAAGCAGATTCACCTCCATAGGCACAGGCAAATACTGACCCTTTTCTGTTGTCACAGCAATCTAAATGAAACCTGCAGAGAAGACTGTCATCTCTGAAGGACAAATGTAACTATTTGAGCAGTGTCTGAAAGGGGAAGAAATGAGAAAGCTAAGGGTTGTACAGCAGAAAACACACTTCAGAAATAACTGTTGCTGTGCTCTTGTTTTGTGGAGATGGGCCCCATGTGTTTGGAGTTGGTTACATGATGTTCAACAGCAAATAGCCAGAACAAAGGTACTTTAAAACCACCTGACTTTGAATCGTGTACATTGGTTCAAATAGTTATTTTTTTTAAAAAGTGACCTATGAAGTAACATCCAAATGTGATGTGTGTTGCACCCGACTATAAATGGAACTAGAGTGCACAAAGGCACTTTAATACTCTGGGAACTATACTGGAAGGTAAAGAAAGCACGTGAAATTGCAGCTGATGTGGTGGTGTTAATTGTTCTTAAAAATTTGACGTTAAAGATGTTTGATGGGTGAATGTGTCTAGTCTGGTCTCAGCTCTTTGATTCCAGTGTCTAAAGCCATCGCTCAATCTCCTGTAATTTGGATGTGTTTGTAATTTCATTTGCTATTCTTTGCCATTATTGGACTGCAGGGGGTATTGTTAATTTTACATATGTTTATTTTATAGAACATTGTACTATGCTATCTACCAACTTTTGTAACTTAATTATGAGTGATATTTAGGGTAATTCTAATAGCTGTATATTTGGCAAACTATTAAAATTTTCTGCAAGTGACTTGCAAGTATAATTGGTTTCTTTTTAATACAGGATGATTGTTGGGGAAGTGTTTTTTTGGCTGTACTTTTCTGATGAATCCTTCTTTCTCCTCTTTTTTGTGCTCTCAAAAATAGGTATTTATCTAAGATTTACCAGTTCTGCGTTACTGCCATATTTTTGTCAGGGCATCCATTGCCATCGTTGGGAATGCATACCTTGGTATGCACGAGTCACCTCTATAAAATGGGGGGGAATAATCCAAGTCCACACACAATAAAAATACCGAACATCAACATACCAAACATTCTTTGTTTAAATACAAAAAGTGCCAAACATCCTTTGTTTAAAAGCAATTTGTTTTTTGATCAGAAGTCCTTGATTTGCTGCGTTCATGTGAACTGTTGATCAGGGTTGCATTTGATTTCCATAGCAGTCCACCAATTTTTTTCTGAAAACTTTACCTACTAGGAAGTGTTTCTCTGAATGGAAAAAGGATTGGAAAAGACAAAGTCATCCCCATAACTGAGACACAACTACAACAACAACAACAACAACAAAGGTTTCCATAACTTCAGGACAGTTCAGGCCTTGATGAGCAACTTAGGAAATGGCTGTTCTACTCCAGAAATGTAGAAACTCAAGGTTGCCTTTAATATTTGATTGAAAGCTATGAAAGTCACAGCTTAAGGGTCTTAAAACTGACTCGATTTTTCTCCTTGCTGTTTCAGAAAATGGTGAGTAGTTGGATAGTAAAAGGAAGGCAGGGATGAGAGTGTGGAAAAGCTAGCTACACATTCCTGTGGTGCTCTGGGATGTGAAGCAGGCTACTGTGAGGTGTTCTCAGGACATACCTTTAGCTGTGCATGGAAGAATTTACTGCCTGTGTTAAGCCAGTAAGTTACTGCTTTGCAGATGTGCAAACCAAATTAAATTAATCAACTGATGGGCACCATGGTTGTAATTATATTGGAACAGTTGGTGCCAGTTAATAGAAGCTTTCAGCTAAGGGACAGTCCCTGCAGTTGTTTTGGAATATAGAGCATAGCAGTCTTGTTTTACACCCTACCTTCAACTAAATGAATTAAATTGTTTATGCAGGACATCTGTATTTATAATTTCCACAATCCTTTAAAATCATCCTGGAAAACACTTTAACAGGTCCTTGGGAATCTATGTGTGCTGTTGATTACAAGTCCTTTTGCATTTGCAAGCAGTTCCCTAATCTGAAAGCCTGCAGACACAGCCCTTCAGTTTCACTGTAGATCTGTTTGGTTTTGTGGAGGGTGAATGTGTGTGTTTTGTTTTGAAAATGTATTGTCTTGTACACTAAAAACTTTCTAAGTATGTCTGGTGGTCTTAGTACTGGCCTGTGGGTCTGCACAGCCTTTCTGCTCCAGAACTGAGGAAATCACTGAAAATGGGGTAAGACTAGAGTTGTGGAAAGAAGCATAGTTTTGTGAGGATCTAGTTTTTGTTGGCCTTTAAATTAAAAAAAAATCTGAATGGTGGCTATGCATGGGAGAGTCCCCTAAAGAAAACCCCATTTCCTTGTTCTGGAGTCAAGGAAGAACCACGCTCCTTCATTTCCTCCTCAGCCCACTTGTCAGTAGTGTATTGCCCACGTGGGGTTACCCTGTCTCTCTCCTGTCTCCTTTCTTGGGCTGACTTGAATGGTTGAAGGGCTGCACAGTGGAACACGTCAGGGAGCTGACATGGCGGAAAACTGACTCAGACAAAGAAAATTACATTTAGGGAGGTGCAGAGGGATACTGCATGGAAATCCCCACTCCTGGAAATAGCATCCAGGATGGATGTGTTGGGATACAACCATGTGTGAAGACTGAACCCACTTGTCCTAAAGACCTATTCAGGAGTCTTTGCTAGCACAGCTACTGGGTTTATTTCTCTTGCCTCTCTGTTGCTCAAAGTGTGACTAATGGCTGATGAATTCTACACGTTACGGTCTTGCTCTCGTCTCGCCCTAGGCAATCTGTTCCTGTGCCCTCTCCAGCTCAGCCAAGGCTTTCTGCAGTGAGTGGGTTTCACTGGAAACCAATCTGATGCATAAATTACTAATTTTCTGCTGTCCTGACTTCCTTGATTTGCCTCATTTGGGAGGAAAAAAGTGCCTCTTCTGGGCATAGTGGAAGTGGTGAAAGATTCTGGCTGTGGAAGCGGAATGGGATTGCTAGAAAGCCATTAAGGAAGTCTATCTTAAATATCAGACATTTCTCTTCATCTCCTGTTGCCACTTTGCTATCTTTGCTTTTACTTTTCATCTTTCTTGCCATCCCAAAACACAGATTTCCACTAAGTGTAACTTACTGTAGTTTGTGGATTGAGACACCGTAAGATTTGTGGATAAATGTAATCTAGAATGTGAACTGTAAGATATCTGCAGTCAGTCCACGTTTTCCTCTGGTCATCTCTACACTTACTTTGACCCTCAGCAGTGCAAAGAAATCTACCCATGTATTGTGCTGCACATCTAAAGGGCAACCTATAGCTTGCTGTGCTGCATGTGCCCGCTGCTGGCAGTAAAGAATTGGCGTCAACACACACTTGGGTTGATGTAGCATAAGGAGAAATTGAGTGTAGCCCATTTTCTCATAGCTATATAAGCTTTGCAATGTGGCTAGCAATAAAAACTTGATTTTGTTAGCAAATTCAGTGGGTATAAATTGGGCAAGCAGATGGGAAGCTATCAAACAGATACTGTGCCAAAGTACCAATTTTGCAAAATTACTTTTTAAAAGAAAAGCCAGAAACAAACCAGGAACAAGCTACAAAGAAAACACTGACTTAGTACACTTTGGTCAACACAAACCTTTTGTTCTCAAGTACAATGAGTCTGGAACTGGACTAACGTCTTTTCTAGGATATGCCCTCAGGCTTCTCCAGTACCTGGTCATGTAAATTTGTGGGTAGGAGAGGTAATTCCTGAAAAACATCGTGTCCAGTAGCAATCAAAAACCATTGGACTTTGTATTGGATCTCTGTTTGATAAAAAAAAAAAAAAAAAAAAACAAAACCCAAACCCACCCAGTGTTATGACACTGTGTAAGTCAATAAAAGCAATAGTACTTGTATAGCTTGACAACTCTGGGTGTCACAATATTGATGGGAAGCTGCGCTATGTGCAGAATCAACCAGCCTTTGTTAGGTCTTGTTTAAAGTCACTCTGGTCTCACTTAGCTGGGGTCCTGTCTCTGCTCCGGCAGTCAGAGTATCTTTCTCCTGTCTCCTTTGCCAAGTTTGGGGACTCCCTATCTTCTTTCCAGGTTTCATTCCAAGTTCTTCACTGTTCCTTTTTATTCTGCTGAAATCCATCCAGGGAGAAGAAAAGAAAACAAATTAACTTTTAACCTATGTGGTGCTCTGGGTCATAGGCAGCTGTGGTGGTTCTCAGAGCCCTCTTCCAGCAGTATACTAGTCCCTTTAGCATGCAGAAAAAGTCTAGAGGAGCCCATTAAGCTACAGTCGTTGCCATAGTCCTAGCTAATAATTATTACTACTGTGGTGTGCAACCTTGTTTGTAAAGAAAAATAATGTTCTTGTGAATAAACAGCATGGCTTCAGCCTTTCTCCCTTCTTCTCTCTTATATATGCTAAACTTGAGTATTGCATCCATAGTTTTAAGATTAGCTAAGAGATATATCATAATTGCTTGTATCAGTTAAACTGCTCTTGTGGTCTGTATGAGGAAAATGGAAGCAATAAAAAGGAAAAAGAGCAGTCTGGGCATCAAAGCAACAGTTCCAATCTGTCAGGGTCAACAGATGTATGTTTATGAGTTTATAATTATCATTGCAAGTTAGAAAAAGCGTACCGCATTATAAAGAGAATTAAGAGCAGGGTGGTTTGCACAAGTGCTTCTCTTTCATTTGTGCTGTTAAACAAATTAAACTAAAATCATGGCCCAAGACACATCCTTATCATTAAATTACAGTTATCCTTAAAGCTAATCAAAATGCATGTAACTGGATTTTTTTTGTCTAATTAAAGCCAGCAGCTCACAGAGGTTTGCAGGAGATGCTTCTGAAACAACCCGAGGTTTTTCAGCAGCCTATATTGAGCTCTCACTGAAAGACTGGGTCTGACATCAATAATTATAGTGCTAATGGTAGTTTCTAAGTTTGACCTGTTTAACATTTGCTTGCTCATAGCTGAGAGTAATGTAAGCTCTTGTTGGTGTTAGACTTTCACACAGCCACCGAAGGAGAGGTGCCCTTGGGGAATGTAAAATACGGTCCTTTCCAGGGCTGGCAACTTTTGGGTCAGTGGCTTTTTTCAAATGAACTGTACAAGGCAATGGTGATTGTTAGAAAGGAGAGGAGTGGAAGAATGCAGCACATTTCAGGTGCTTCAGTTCCCCTGCATCCCTCCTTGGTCAGAACTTTTACAGAATTGAGCCACATGTTGGCACTTAACCAGCTTGAATCGGCAACTTCTTACCCTGCTTGGTGGCTTTTCAGGTCCGTTTTCAACACTGGTACTCCAACTTTTGGAGCAAGCGATAGCTCCAGGTCTCTCCCTCACCACAGTGGTGCCTTGGGGAGGATGCTGATACCCAGCTATGCTCTGTCACAGCTCAGTTTTCACATCCACTTGAACAAAACTAGAAGCAGTAGTGTTTTAACACTATTAAACCTCTGTCGGGAGAAGAAAATGGAGAACTGCTTGATACTCAATAGCTGGTGTGCCTCTAGGAAAATAGCAAAGACACAGAAGTCCTGAGTACTCCCTTGATTTATGCTTTATAGAATCTTTTTTTTTCATTTTCAAAGCTTCCATCTCACCTGGTACTTGCCAAAACAAAAGCAGCCATGCTGCTTGTTGGAGCAGTCAGCACGACAGCCAGGAGCAGTCAGCGGGACAGTCTGAGAAGTGATTTAGAAGGTCTTTATAATGCAAAACTTTTTTTGCCAGCAAGAAAGGAAGGTGCCGCTTTTAGTCCTCAATTATGTTAGCTTTGTCCAAATGAAAGTAGCTCCCAGGGTATAGAAATAAAATAGAATGGACAATCAATTAAAGAAGGGAGTGGGGGAGAGAACCAGGCTTAAGAAGGGAATGCATTTGCAGGAAATTGGGAATTTTTCCCTCAAGAAAAGTTCATTGAAATAAAAGAAGTTAAAAAGTGAGTTTGCTGTTGTGGAGCATACCAGTGTAATGGGCTAGTAATAGAAATCATTGATTTATGCACACTAAAATAGAGCTTGAGAATTGCAGAAGGGATCTTTTCACCTCATTGATGTTATCCTTAAAAACCAGTGATGTCTCTCCCTATGGGGGCTACTGCCTGTATTTCATGCGACTCTTGATAAAATGGAAAACTGAGTTAGATTTCTGCTTTTAAGTAGCTCTATCATCTGGTACAGAAAATGCCAAGCTGTTGCATTTTGTTTGTGTCCAAAGACTGCTTGGGTCAGCTTTTCTCCAGGACATCAGTGGAAGCTTTCCTCTTGGAGTATGTTTAGAGAAGACCCATTGGCTCCTCTGGTAGAGTTCAGTGCTGTTTCCAGTTACACACTGCCCCCTGATTACAGAGTACTGCTAAATATCCTGAGAGTTTGTAGGTAGATAAAATGGTCTGCAGCATTCTTCTACACCAGCTGCTTCTCTGGGTGGTGTTAGACGCTGCTTAGGGATGTACTCAGGAGGGACGGTGGCATTTGGCATTAGGTCACACTGCTGTTGTTTTAATCTCTGCCTGCCTCCTTCCTCCCATTAGAAAGTTGCAGTGTGTCAGACCAGGGGAAATGAGCCTTTTGGTTTCCCTCTTGGGGACCCTGTGTGGTCACTGTAGGAGTGAACAAAGGATACAGGTTAGTGGACTGCTGCGCCCTGTGCCGGCAGCCGAATCTGGGTTCCCACTCGTAGTTTTGGTAGTATCTTCTCAAGTGCCACTGATGCCCTCCATAGGCCACAGTCGGCTTTGCTCCCGCCTGACCTGGTCTTTTTAGTTATGTTTCTTCAGTGCGTCTTGATTATTCTCTTTGTGGAGAGCATCTTGATTTCTGGTCTTATTTGGTACTGTGACCCTCAGCTCAACTGGTTCCAGAGTTTCTAGTGACCCTCATGAAACTCGTTGCTTCAGGGGTTTTTAGTTTTTGCCTTCCTTTCCTTTAGCAGGAGCTAAACCCACTACCAACAGACAGTGCTTAATTCCAGCATTGGCACTTTTCCCCAAACACGTGACAGTAATTCTGGTTTGTGCACCACCGTCTATCTTAAGCAGAACAAATACCCCATGCAGCTTTCTCACACGTGGGGAATGACAAGGGGTTTTGGCATATAGCATCTGTTGCATTTTCCCTGGCTGCAGATCTCTGCCACAGTGGGAGGCCCTGGAGCCTCCCAGGTCCCCTTGTACTTTCTGGCAGTTCTGTGACTCTATTCTTACTTGAGGTATCAGTATCACACCAGCATGGGAAGATAAACCCTGGGATGGTTCTGGATGAAGACCTGCAAAATTCATGGCAGAGATGGCTACTCCCCATGGGGCTTTTAGCTCTTGAACTGTAATTAATTTTAAGGCATTGCGCATCATCAGAGGCTGATCAGACTTGATTTTTGTCCCACATTGGAATCATCTATTGGTGATGATTGCTTTCTGTTATTCTTTTCTGATGCAGACAGCATGAACTGGGCTCTGCACACTTTAGAAGCCTTTGGAAAATGCTGTGTCTTTGTGTTTCAGCTGCTTAATATCTTTAACTGCCAAGTGAGAATCCCAAACCAGTGTTCCAGTTACCTGGGCAGGGAGTGACAACACCTGTCATTCCTGTGCATGGCATTTGGGTTAAAGTGGAGATTTGGTTAAATAATGCAAAATTTGGGGGCTGTCAATTGTGAGAGTATCAGAGCTCCCATGGTTCTAGAGATAGTCTGTGTCTTGTGCCAGAGGCAGGTCAGGATGAAGTGGGGGCAGGGAGGGTTGAGCTGAACCCCCTGCCCCCCCCGAATTTCTCTCCCATGCTTGGAGATCTACAGTTATTTTCTTTGGCAGTAGCAGCTGAGATACTGCCGACAATAAAGTGAGCAGCTCTGCCCCAATAAAATGCTAGAGACAGTGCATTAAACCCTACCAAGGCAGTTTTACTACTGCATTTCTCTTGGCTTTATAAATGTATATCAGAGAAGCCATTTTATACATTAATGGGATTATTTTTCAAGACACAGAGAAGTAACGGAGCCCTTTTATCACTGGTGTTGTGGTAAATAGTCTTAGAGCTAATTATTAATTACTGGTAATAATCAGGAGCACTTTCCCAAAGGAAGCTGTTACACATGCTTATTGCAATGTCTTACTGACAAATATTGATGTGTTTTCTCAAAAATGTGGGTTTAAGGCCATCAGTCAATGACTCTCTCAGCTGCATGGTCGCAACAGATGTGTACATTTAAATGAAAATTTGTGAGGGTTATGCTACCCTGCAAAATGACATAACTAAAACGGAGACCCTCTAGAAGATAAAGGTGTGCATACACAGGAAATACCAGCTCCTCTAGGAAGAAAGGCTGCTGGCTTTGAAGGAAAAATGGATGGGAATGAACCCCCCAACTCCTCTGTGTGACCTGATGAGATGTCAGGCAATGAAGGGATAATGGTGAGAGAGGGGGACATGGTTGGCAGCTGGGATTTGGGAGGTCCTAGTTTTTACCTCTAGTTCAGCCTTCGTCCTCTCACCCCTACAGTTAAAGCTCCTTAATTAGAGTTTCCACAACAAATTGGCCCTCAAAAATAGGTTAGAAATGAGCTTACAACCAGCAGCCCCGACAGGGTCAAAAGAGAGAGGGTGCTGAGCAACAGGGCGCCAGCTGCTCTCTGTAATGGTCTCTCTTGTCCCTCAGGGCAGTGGCAATGATCTTTGCCAGCAGTGAGCACAGCAGGCTGGCCATGCAGAATGACTTCAATGAGAAACTTTGCTGGAGTGCCTTGAGAGCATTGTGTTAACCAGCTGAATTATAGAAAAAGGAGGAAAATGCTGGGGGGTTTCCTTCCACCCCCTCCATCTCCCTATTTATTTAGTAGTATAATAGTCAGTGGGAATTGAAATGATTTTCTTTCTTTACAGCAGCCTGGACTGGGTTATGGCCACTTTTGGAAGCAGTTTTGGAACAATTTTACTTCTTGTTCGTGACAGCTTATTCACAGAGTTGCTCTGGATTTTACCCTCTGGCAGATGGTTTGCATTCTGTGTTAGGAAAAGCATATTTCACAAAATAATTCCTTTTGTGGCTCTTTGCACATTCTCAGTTGAAGATGCTGCCCTAAAGTCAGTGGAACATCTGTGCATGAATGTTAAGGGCTCCAGCATGCAGCTCTTGCCTGGCCATCTTGGGGGATGCAATATGCTGTAGGTTTGCACCACCAAAGGCCAAATATGGCTACAAGAGAGCTCCTGAGAAATGACAAAGGTTGAAAGACAGAGTGAGGTTGGGGGGGGGAACCACTACACTTTCTGCCTTTTTCACCCTTACTGGAGACCCATCCTCCATCACCCACAACTGATGGGATCACAGGGAGCTTCCCACTCCTACCACCACTTGAAGCAAAGACATTTTTCTTAATCACAGCAACAAGGTGCTGCACATAGGTAAGGTGGCCAGAGGAGCCTATCCTCACCTCCTCTTGGCTGGGCAGTCTGAGCTTTGAGCCAGTTCACCTACAGGTACAAAGAGCTTAAAATAAAGCTGCTCAAGGGTTTTTTTAATCTCTTCAGATGGGTTCAGACTCTGGACACAAAACTTCCTGCTCTTACCACCAAGCAAGTGCCAGGAAGGTTTCTGTGGATGCTCATCCCTAGGTTGTGTCTCCTCACATTGGCACAAGGCTGCTGAAACACCTGACTGTGGAAGGAAAGTGGCTTATATTTTAAGGAGATTCAAAAGGTTCTAAAATGCAATTGCAGGCCTTCTGGCTGCTTCACAGGACAGGATTATTAAGGAAAGTGCTACATAAAACAACCATTTGTGAGTAAAAAAAGGCTGTTCAAAGTCATTCACATTTTCTTTCCTTCTCTAATCCTCTCTTATTTTGCCTCCCACCACTCCTTCCTGATTCCTCTTGAAATAGCTATAGCACCTCTTTTTTTATTCAATAGAGGAGACTCAAAGACACTCCAGGGCATTCTACTGTGCCAGGAAACACCGTCCTGATGACAGGAGAGTCTTTTCCTCCTCTGTGTGCACAAATGCACTGATGTCTTGCAGATTATTCTGGAAGCAGCTGGATAACCTGTTAGGCCATAACTACCTTCATTGAGCACAGACTGCCAACTGCTCCTCCAGCTAGGATTGGGAGGCAGCTCCTTTTGGGCTGAGTGAATCGCATTAGGGTGATTCAGCTGATTTTGGCAGAAATACTGGCTACAGCTGCTTCAGGTCCAGCTGCAAATGGCCTATCCAGCAAACAGGAGCAATGCCCCTCCTTTAAAAGCCCCATAACCAACAGCTAGTTAAATATTGCAGTCTGGCCCTTTAGTATTTATTAGTCTATTGGGTAGAAGTTGCTGGAAGTGTATTTTTTAAAAAAATAGACTAACTTCTTTTTATTTCCTTTTGTGCCTTATGGTTTACAGCGGCCTGAGCATGCTGTTCTGCTGGTCAGACACCCTCTCTGACCAAGTCTTATGTAGAGGACATGTAGTGGAGCGTTTAAGTTCATCAGGAAAGCAGCTCTGTGAGGCACACATTGCAGTACTCATATAAGAAAGCTCCCTATCACAGATGTGTCCGGCAAGGGTGAGATCTTCCCATATCCTGTTCATCTCCCCTTCTCACTCCATCTGCTTCATCTGTCTTCCTCGTGTTTGTTTTTTGTTGGAGAGCAGTCAAACACAAAAGGGAAGCTATAAAACAACAAAACTCCTTTTCTGTTTTATGCTATTTATTTTTCATCTTGTGACAAATACAACTTTCTGTTGGCTTTTCTAGATGGAAGCATCAGGCTGGTTAATTCATACAAGGTGGTGAGCTTTGGGTTTGGTTGGGCTTTTTTAAGTACTGAGAGGGAGATTTCTCTTTAAAATCCACCCAGAGGAAGTCAGTGAAGATTGGATGGTGCAGAGGGGAAAAACTGATGGGTGTCCTTGTGTGCGAAATGCGTGTCCTCGTTCCGCTTTCTATAGGAGGGAAGTTGAAGGAGCTGCTGTCGCCTTGAAAATTCAGTTCGTGACTAACGTGAGTAAGCGATCAGTAGGGCTGGCAATTGCTGCGAAACACACGTGTTTCGTGATGAAAAGTTGAGGGAGGTACTTCAGCTCTGCCAGTGCTCGCCGCGGGATGTCCAAGTCGGTGTTGGCTACAGAAACTCCGGAGGGAGCTGTAGCGCAGTGTGTTAACGCAACTTTGCCCCTTCCTCCCTTTTAGCCGAAGCTCAGCTTTAAAGAGGTGGTGTTGGTGCTCAACATTTGAAAGTGGGTTTATTTTTGAGTGATATGAAAGGAAATTGGTTTGGTTACCTCTGTTTTCATAAGCTGCAAATGTAGTTACTTAAGTGCTTGCAAGCGTTGTCCACCTGTGCCTTTGCTGGTCAAATCTGAGTGGTTTTCTTCGGTGTTGTGAGGCCAGCTCTGAGTTCTGTGTTGGATATCCACTTCCTCTGCAACAGAGAAAGGTGGATAAAGCTACAAAATACACACAGCAAGTGTGGATTTAAAAAAGCCCCAAACAACCAAACAATTTTCATGGCTTTTTGAGTGTCATTGCTCTCTTTTGAGATGGTGGTTACAGAAGGGGATGAGTAAACTGAGGCATAGAACCCTAAAATGTATGTGTGTTTAAAACCAAAACTGACAAAAGGCAGCGCTTAGCTGCACAGTGTTTATCAACTACGGGGAGGACCTTTTTTGTTGGCAAAAGGCTGCTGAGAAGCAAAGTTGTCCAACGTCAAATATAGGGTTAGAATCATTAAAAAAAAGCCTTATCAGAGGCTGACCTGGAGTTTGTGTGGTTTTCCTCACCTGTGGAAGTTATCCCTGGCCCTGGAGGCTGCTGAGCCGTGCTCTCAGCTGGTATCTAGGTGCAGTGTGAGGACAGCCTGATCAGCAGCTCCTGGTCTGTGTTGGTTTTAGGACAGCTCTTTTCTTCCAAGGTGTTCTGTCTGCTCGGTAAGGCTTTTATTTCGTCATGAGTGAGGGAATAATTTGGGTAGTTCCTCACTCTTAAGCCTGTGTGAGGAACTGGGCTGTGCTTAGGAGTCCTGCTTCAGGTCAGAAATGTGTTATTTATTCTGGTGAAGCTGCTACCCTCCTCCTGAGGCCTTTCATCCTGAAATAGCATCAGGTGAGACAGCATCTTGCAGAAGCAGAGATTTCCAAATATTGGTGGGCACTGCAATGACTATGAAATGGTTCTTCAGGTCTCTACCGAGATGGGACAAGAAAAGCCCTCACTCTTTGTTCTTAAAAATCTTAATTCTTTATTTTAGTGTCATCTCAAATATAGTTTTGAGTTCTTTTTTTTTTTCGGCTAGAAAGAAGTAGGTACTTCTGCAACATATCACTTTAATGCTAATAAACAGTGGTGTTCCACTAGATGTCAGTAGTGCTTCACCAGTTTATGTGTCAGACCTTACAGGCTTTATTTACTGCTGGCTTTTGGCACATGATGACCTCCCCCACTTCCATGTTTTCCAGAATAAACGCATACAAATATGCTGTCCTTCAAAAATACATTTTTTCTTTGCTGTCCTTGGTGAATAACCATCTTAGGTCACCAACTTACAAAAAGGACATGTTTTCTGACATTTCTGTAGATCATGCATAGGCTTTTTTGTTCTTAGTGGTCAATCGATAAAAGTTGCATCTGGGTTTGTAGCTTGGCAAATATCCTTGCTATGTTGTTTCTCCATCAGATGCCAGGGGGGAATTCATCCACTCTGACATCTGCTGGAGGAACAACACAGCAAGGAACAAACAAGCCAGGATGTTCCTGGAAAAGGTTGGTGGTAACTTTTTGACACGGCCGATGGAAGAACCAACAAGGAAAGGTGTGCTGCTGGACCTTATACTAACAAACAAGGAACGACTGGTTGGGGATGGGAGGATAAGGGGCAGCCTGGGCTACAGTGGCCATGAGATAGTGGAGTTCATCATCATCCAAGGATGAAGCAGGGCAATAAGTAAGATGTCAACCCTGAACTTTAAGAAAACTAACTGGCCTCTTCAGGGACCTTCTTGGAAGAATCCCATGGGAACAGCCACTAGAAAGAAGAGCTGGTTAATATTCAGGGATCACTTATTCCGGGCTCAAAAACACTGCATCCCCTTGGGTAAAAAAATCAATCAAAGTGGGAGAGAGACCTGCATGAATGAACAAGGAACTCCTGTCAAAGCCCGACACAAGCAGAAGATGTACAGCAAGTGGGATCAAGCACAGGCTGCTTGAATGAATGGAAGGATGTTATCAGAGTATGCTGAAAAGTAATGAGGAAAGCCAAGGCCCATTTGGAATGATATCTGGCCAAGAATGTCAAGAACAAGGACTTCTTCAGATACACCAATAAGAAGAGGAAAGCTATGGAAAATGTGGGCCCACTACTGAATGGAGCAGGGGCCCTGATGGCAGAGAAAGCAGAGATACTGAATGACTTCTTTGCTTCAGTCTTCAATGGCAAGGCCAGTCCCTAGTAATCCCTGACCCAAGAGACAAGGGAGAAGGTCTAGAGAAAGGAAGTCTTTTCTTTGGTTGAGGATGATGGGTTAGAGATCATTTAGAAAAAACTGATGTCCACAAGTCCCTGGGCCCTGATGAATGCACCCAAGAGTGCTGAGGGAGCTGGTGGGCATCACTGCTAGGCCACTCTCAATCATCTATGAATGGTCATGGCAACCAGGAGTGGTGTCTGAGGACTGGAGTAAAGCAAATGTCACCTGAGCCTTCAGAAAGGGCAACAAAGAGGACCTGGGAACTACAGGGCAGACAGCCTCACCTCAGTCCCTCCTGGAAAGGTGATGGAACAACTCATCCTGGAGGTCATCTCTAAGCATGCGGAAGACAAGAAGGCAATCAGGAGTAGTCAACATAGATTCACCAAAGGGAAATCATGATTACTTAACCAACCTGATTACCTTCTACAATGGGTTGACCAGCTGCATAGATGGGGCATTGAATATTGTTTATGTGGCTTTCAGCAAGGCTTTCAACACTGTCTCGTATGACATCCTCATAGGGAAGCTCAGGAAGTGTGGGTTGGATGAGTGGAGTGTGGTGAGATGGAATGAGAACAAGCTGAATGGTAGGTCTCAGAGGGTTGTGAGCAGTGGTGCAGAGTCTAGTTGAAAACCTGTAACTAGTGGTGCCCTAAGGGTCTGTATTGGGTCTGGTATTGTTTAACAGCAGCCTTGAACACAACTCTAGGGGAAGATGTCCTGCACGAGGAACTTCTTATTTTCAATAGCATTAGTAAACCAAGAAGAAAATAAATTCTATGTAAGGGAATGTTGTATTTTAAACAAGTGTTGTCACTGTATATTTCCCAGCTGTGAAGTGTAGGTATGCACATCTTGTCTATACTCCTTACGCTACCAGTTTAAAGATAGAAGACAAGAGCTGTAATACTTGCTTTTGTGGCATCTCTGTCCCTTCCTTTTGGGAGCTGTGTTGTTATGATCAGCTACAGCTGTCACACCAAGTCAGCTAGCCTAGAGAGTTTTCTTCTAGTGAAATATGTGTGATCAAAATATGACCTTTTAATCCATTCTGTTTCTGAGATTTCTCTTTAAAATGGTGTTTCTGTGTACTAGGCTTCCTTTGGTCTTCTGACTGTGCAGGCTAATTTCTTTGTGCTTATTTTGGGCTGGTGCTGTTATATTCTGTACAGGGTAAGACTTATGGAAAGCCACTAGGATATTTGTGGTATTGTGGGAGAGCATAGTGTTCTCCACTGCAGCCTCGGGTTAAAGAGTAATTCGTCCAGGGATGGGTGTTTCTCATTCATCAAGCAGCTTAAGGCATCCTCAGGAAATATTTCTTTAGGAACAGAAATAATTCATGTGAATATGATGTAAGATATCTGCAGAATCCCCTTAGCAACGGATTAACTTTTTCAGCAACTTTAGTGCATAAATTATTTTACTGGTACTTGGTCACTAGGGTATGAGACAGTTTCTGTGAATAAAATTCAGATGTTCCAATTGCTCCAAGTCAAAACAAGTAAAACCTAACAGAAATTACTTTTCTTAATTATTTACTTTTAGGCTCTTGGTTCATGAGTGTGGCTACATCAAGTAATGTTATAAAAAATGTGTTCATCTGGTATTGTTTTGCGGGAGATGGTTTTACACTGAATTTTGCAAGCATGCGGCTTCCCTCTACATTGCCTGCAACTCTCAGGGAATTAAAGCAAAGATTAAGAATGCAGATGTGTGTTTCGAAAACAAAGGTGACAGTCAGAGAAACTACAAGGAAACTTCTTTCCTAGGGAAGCTTGGCAAAGGCTGTGTTATTGTGGTAGGAAGAATCCAAAGGAAGTTAACAGGGTAGAGAGGACAGGCTTTTAAAAATATTCCTGCCCTGTCTGTTGAGCAGAGGAGTAAAAGACTCTGATATATGTGCACTTGGGAGTATACTATCCCCCTCCTTTTTAACTGGGATCTCTGAGTGGTTGGGTGGTGGCTCCTCAGACTGCCCCATTTGATTCCCATCAGAGCTGTCACTGTTGGGGTACTTACAAGGCCTTACACAAAATTATGTTGTAAACCATCAGAATCTTGCTGCTGCTTGCTGGCACTGAAGTTATACAGCAGCTCTGCTGGGCTTTACAACAGTCAGTAGCAAAAGGGAGACTGTGACTCTGGTTTAAGTTACAGGCCCAGATTTGTCTCTTGACAAAGGCAGCTGAGTGGGCTGTTTGAAGCTGCTGTTGCCTTTAAGACCAACAAACCCTGTGATCTAGAAGATAAGCTTTTAGCTTCATTCTCCATGCTGAACCCTGATACGAAGTCAGTCTGTCTCCTGTGGAGCAGGCAAGGCAACCTGTGTTGTTGGACGCAGTTCTTATGAACCTGGGCGCTTCTTGTGCTTATATTGGAGTCTGTAGGTAGGCATACTGATCATGCAGACAGTATGAGGAGTATTTTTTTTGTAGTGGAGAAGAGCTGAGAAATAAACTACCAAGTATAAATTGTCTAAGGTACCTGGAACAAACTAGTAATAAAATTACAGTAAATGAAATACGAGGCCTGTTGCCCATTAGATAGGTCTATGTGACACAGATGCATATGTTTCTATGTGTTGTATGCACAATCTACTGCAATTTATATAGATGTAGGTAGGAGGGACAGCTGTTGCCCAGTCACTCGATCTGAGAACAGCTGTGGCCATCAGCCTGCAAAAGGTTCAGGTTTACACTGGAGTGATGTATTCTGTTACTGCCTAGCAGCAAAGGTGGGCACTCTTAATCTCTACTTGAGGAGAAATGCACCGTCACTTTGAAAGACTGCTGTATTTGATTGATGGGAACACTTATGCAATCTTAATGTCCACCTGACAGGGAACATCGCTGTCCAGCCTCTGCAGACTACTGTCAAAGAGTAACCAAAACTAAAGAAAAAGGTTAGAAAAGCCTGTACAAATGTGAATCTGTGCAAAGGAGTGTCCTTTTGAGTATCTCATTGTTTTCAGTATAAACTGGCATTGCTTTGTAAGGTTTCCTCATGAAAACCTGTGTGTATTCTGTGGCTGTGTTTGGTGGGTGGCATTGGCTGAACTGATTTTTGCAGCTAAATAATTCTTTAAAGAACTGTGAAAACTCTGTTGATACTCTGTGTATACAGACTTTCTTGAAAACAAGTGCAATTTGCTTTGTCTGTGTGATTATTTCCAGTACTAGGAATTGGGTCAGGTGTTAGTGTTAAGCAAAGGCTTCCCAGCTTTGCTTTTCTTCTATGGAAATGAAGATAGACAAAGGTGGCTGGCTCTATTCTCTCCCAAGAATGAATAGTAGCACTTCCAGTTAAGAACACTAGGAAGTGTTGTGAAATGGTAATGTGGGTGATATTGGTGTTAAAAGCTTTTGAAGACAGATAAGCGCTGCAGGTATGAAGGAGTTATCATATACTTGATCTGTACAAGCATCTTTGTAATTAGTCATGCAAAATTATGTCTTACAGTAAGATACTGTTAGCTATATGGGTTGCTGGCATGAGTATCTGGTTGCTTGATGCTAACAAATCAGGTTCTATAAATGTAGCTATGTAAGTAAGGATTTAATGTATTTAAAAGTGATTTCAGTAAAACCATTCATTTATTCTCGCTTTATTCTCAATGTACCCCTATGTGTTAGTAGCAGACCTGAGTTGAAACAGCTGGACAGCTGAATTTTTAAAGCAAAAATGAAGGTAAAGTTTCTTAAATTGTTCCCTGAAAGCTGAGCTTCATCCTGTCCTCCAAAATAGGATTATGAGTCTTAAAGGATTAAATGCTCTCATTTTGAATCTCTTAATGAATTGTGATTAGTTCTAGTTTATTTTTTCTCTACTTGTGTTTGTCAGAAAAATAACTAGCTAATATGAGAACCTTTTCAGATCTATGATGGTAAAACTTAACCCTGCAGTGTACTGATCTGGCCACTGTGAACTCATAGATGGGTGCAGTCAGTATGACCGAGGTCTCGCTGATGTTGGCATGTGTTTGAGATCCCATCTCGCCCATTTCCATGGTGAATTATTTACCACTGCTAATTTATGCCTTTTTTTTTTTGGTCATATTGAGGTAATGAGATATGCTGTGGTGATGAAAGGTGGTCAAGAATGAAACAGAAGAAAGCTTGCTAAGAAACCCTTGGGTTCGTTTTGGAATCACAAATGAACCTGGCTTCAGATTTATGTATGATTTAGAAGAAGATTGGGCTGGTGAAGTTAAATATTACCTGGGTGTGTTTAAGCATGCTCTGGCACTGCAGGCAGTTATTTTCAAGGTCATTCCTAAGGCCCCTGGCATTTCTGGGCACATCTCCCTTGCCTGTATCCTGTTCCTCCTGATGTGTTATACATCAGCTTGTCCTCTCCTTGTACAGTTTCTGGTGGGCTTTCCTATAGTCATACCAGAAGTAAGAGCAGGCCCTCAAGAAATAGGACCTTCCCCTACCTTTGCTTGGGGCAGTTTTCAAGAAGGGCCATAAAAAAAGTTCCATCATCTCTTCTGCTTGCATCTTTCATCAGGCTGTGGTGGTCACCACATCAGGAGGTGGTGAGATTTTCAGTGACCTCCTCCATGCATTTTCAGAGATGCATTTCCAATGATGCCCTAGAAATAACCCATTTGCATCCATAACCTGCCCCAGAAGGCTCTAGTGAACCCCAAAAGGCAGGAGGTAATTTCATACCAAGAGCTAATAGATGTCTGGTCAGATTTAGAGCTGCTGAAAGACTAAGCATGTTATCAGCACAAACCATAGCACATGTTTCTTCCCAAAGTGGGAGGAATTTTGGGGGTAAGAGGTTAAGAGTTTCAGACTCCTTTTCCCATTACTGGTCTTGGGTAGGACTGTTTGCAAATGCTGGTTCTCAAATCCATAGAAATTAATAAAGTATTTGAAACCTTCCATTAGCCTTCAAATAGTATTTACAAATTTTTTTTGTGAATATTAATTTTATTAACTTGGTCATAAAGTATTACAATATTAAAAATGGAATTTAATAAGATGCAGTGTTAAAGTAAAATTGCTGGAATAGGAACAAAGTAGATGCAAGTCCTCCTGAAGGAGGATGTTCTAGCAGTAGTGGCATAGACAAGAGGTCACTGTCCTTGCAGGAAGAAATGAGGTGGATGGGGAGGAGGAGATTTTTTGTATTGTGAGAACTGTGCTTGTTTTGAAGTGAAGGTAGGAAGAAGTTAGTGCTATGCAAATTGTGGAAGAACGGACTATAGAAAAAAATAAGTAAATTCCCTCAGTAGGACATGTGCAGTCCAGGAGGGCTTTTGATTCACAAGGCAAAGGAGTGCTGTGCTGATAAGGGCACTTGTGCATGACTTGAGAGAGATGGCTTTGTCCCTGGTTTTGCTGTGACCTTACACCTCTGTATTTCTTGCCCTTTTCATCTTCCGCCTTGTGTATTTAGACTGTTTGTATTGTGGCCAGCTTGCTGGAGAGTGTGCATTCATGCAAGACCTTGGTCAGGAACTGTGGACACTGTTGTCATAGAAATAAATAATCTTTAGAATGCACAGGGCAGCTGTAGAGGCCAAGATGGAGGTGACGCTCTTTGGTGCCATTTTTTGATAAGCTGGCAGCAGTGTCCTGCATATAAAGAATTTTTCTTTTTTGTTTTTGAAAAGCAGCCTGCTATGCAGCAGGGGAATCAAGGGCAGCAGCAGAAGTAGCAGTTTGGAAGAGAGTTGATTGTGTGGTATCTAGCAAAAGAATGGTAACCAGCCGGAGTATTCCTACAGCCAGGGCTAATCGGGTATTAGCCAGGAGAGCTATGGGGCTCAGATAATAGAGGAGTTTAATAGTTACTAAACTGGGCTGTGCTGCAGAATCCTGCATATGAATGCTGGTATAGAAAAAAGCATCACAAAAGATGCTGTTTTTAACAGTTTTGTATCTTCTAATTGCTAGGTATGAGTGAAGATGTGAGTCTCTGTTAGATTCAAGTCTACCTCTCCATAGTGATGTACTGACATAACTAAACCTGGAGACTTTTGTATTATAGATAAAACTAGCTGCCTCATCAGAAGTGGTTTTTGAAAAGTTTTAAAAGGTGGCTTGTTGCAACTTAAAAGCAGAAGATACCTGTTGGTAAGGAACCAAGGAAGCTTATGTGCTGTTGAGAAAAGAAAATTGAAATCAGTGTTCTTTGAAACAGAGATTAACTTGAAAACAATGCTTTTTTTGGAACATGAACAGGGGAGAACAAGACTAGCCTAGTGCTGGCATCTCCTGCAGGCAGACATATGTTCTTGTCCTGGTTGTGAATTGGTCCAAATGTAGCTTCATCACCTGGGGTTGGCGCATGCAGAGGATGTGGCTTTAGCAAGGGCCGTGTGACTTGGACATGTGAGTGATTCCCCAGCCTCTGAAATTTGTATTATACCAAGATGCAAATGGTATTGTCTTGCCTCCAGCTTGGAGGAGAGAAATTGTGTCTGGAAAAACTAATGCAACTTCTTGTCCTATGACAGAAGATGCTCACTCAGCAGCTAGCTGTCATCTGTTTGTTATTAGTCCTTTTCTGCTTTGGGAGCCTGAGATTTAAAAGCCGTTTTACTGCTAGGGTCTTTCTCTACAGCAGAACAGCATCTCTGTAAAGCATAGAGCAGCCTTTCTGACAGCTACTGTAGGAAATATCACTAGGAAATGTAGCCTGAGGGTCTGAGTACTCTGAGAGGTCTTTTTTTTTTTGTAACTGCTATTTCCAGAAGAAAGCTTCTACTTTTGGCGCTTAATTCTGCTCATGTTTATTAGGCAGATTTTGTGCCTTGGAATGTGTACTGTTGAGGAAGAGAAGGGTTAGAAAGGTCAGTGGGCACAAGTTGACTGTAAGAAAGGTGAAACTGGTAAAGTGGAGCAGAGAAGTAGTGAAGAGAGGGTGGAGCTGCCTCCGGTTTTCAGGCTGGGAAGTGATCAGGCTGGAAAGTGAGGAACAGCTGAGAAATGAGTGTCAGCAGTGAAGTTGCTGAGGATGGCAGTAAGGAAATCCTACTGTGAAGACCCTGACAGAGGGTGTGCAGGGGATGACAGTGGGTGGAAAGGTAACCCTGCCAGAGAGGATGGGTTAAAAAGAATTGTTTGAAGCTCTGTGAGCAGAAGACAAGCTTTTTTCCCTACCACTTTTGCAATTGCTTCTTGTGCAGATTTTTTTCATTTCCAACTTTTCATGAGTGGGTCTGACAGATGTGAAAGGACTGTGCTGGAGCTGTCATGGCACCTGGGGTTGATTAGTAGGAAAGTGCAGCTTTGTGCCTGCCCTTGCAGGCTTTACCTGCAGAGTTTGAGTCTGTCTGCATGGCAGAGCATGTTGAGGAAAGGCTATGTACAGTGCCCTTTTGTGGGCTTGCTTTTTTCCTGTTGTCCTTCTGTGTTTTTTTTAATCCGCATGTAAATGTAGGCAGCAATCTGTAAGAAAACTATAACCTGAAGCAACAAAACTATTTTAAGATTTGTGTCTTGAAATTCTCAGCAGTGTTATGTCTTTGCTGCCTCAATCAGACTGGCTTTCATTTTAGTGGCAGGTGCTTGAGTTTTTAAGCCTTTATTGCAGGATGGAAGTCACTGTTGCTCTTCTACAGACCCCTGGAGGCAGTGAGTTCTACAGACTCCCGGAAAGTGAGTCTCTTTTAGAGAGGAATAAATGCAAGATTTTAACAACAGCAACCACTTTTGTCCTTGGAATTGTGTCCAAAAGCAAGCTGTTGGCCCTACAGCCTGGTAGGTGTGCTGCACCATTGCTGCTTTTTGTTCATTGTATTATTTTGTGCCTCTGCAGCTCCTGCTGCCTTTGCCAATCCTATTGAGTTGGTGGGTGAGCCATTGCCATTATCTACTTCACGTTCAGTAGAACTGTTTTGTAGCAAGAGGATAGGAGAGGTGCTTTCCTTTACTTACTGCAAAAAAAAAAAGAAATGCTGCTCTTGAGCCTATTCTGATAAACCTCTGGCTCCCTCTCTGGAGTAGGAAGTGTTTGGGATTAGCTGGGTTAAGTATACTCTTTTTTGAGTGCTGGTTGTTTTCATATGTAACTGCTCTTAAGCAAAAGTTGTCACTGACAGCCTCTGCAAGGTTAAGGATCAGCAACCAAAGCTGCAGGGGATGTCTTCTTTGGCTGACAGAGGAGAGTGTAGCCTTGGAATATCCACTATAGCTCTACCCTGTATCCATTTATTGCAACACTGCTAACAGGAAATAATATCTTTCACCATTTCAATGATAATAAATAAGAATGCTGTCTTTGGAGGGGAAAAGAATAACCTAAGCCTTGAAGGACTCCCTATAAGGTTTTTTTTTTGGTCCGAAGAATATAAAATCCTGAACTGGCATGTATTAGACACAGGATGTTGTGAAAGGATAATGAGATTTCAGAGGTGCAACTTGGTGACTGCTCAGAAATGGTGACCTCAAAGCATATTTGCACCAAGCATTCAGCAGGTAGCTTCACAGAGTTATCTAGCTGAGTACAAACTGAAAGGTATTAATCAGACTGTGACAGTCTACAATATGTTTATCAGAAGCTCCTGTCTTATTTCGGTAAAGTTTTTAACAACCTGCCACACTGGTAAGTTAGAGATGTAGCTCCCTGGGTTATCAAAGCCAGTTAAATTGGTGTTCTAACTCTTTCCAAGTGAGACATTACACATATTCACTGTTGCTCTTGCTAGATCCTGTTTGTACATAAAGCACAGAGAGATGATTCACTCCAAAGTTATGGAGTGGCCCTTTAGAGAGAAGCAAAATTGGCGTTCACTCTAACCAGTTTATTATAAAGCTGAGTCTCTCAACAGCAGTAGCGAAGTACTCCAAGCACTTCCTGAACAGCATTGTGTTAGCTGTGTCTTGATGGAAGATGTTATATCACATCTGAGTCCCAACGCTGGGGATAGTTATTCAGTTTGTGTGATTGCGTGAATGAATCTCTATCTGCTTCCAAAACTACAAGCAAAATAGTCTTCCCTTTGACACAGGACTGTGCCTGCTAGTGAAGATGATAGCAATCAGAGTTGTTTTTTTTTTTCTTTCCTGTGGTTATTTTTTTCATGTATGTGGAGGTAGCTGATTGAGGCTGTTTCCTCTGAAGGTGCATGTATACTTCAGATGCTTTTGTGTTTTACCAAGATTTGTATTGCCCTAGGTACAGAAAATCCCTAAACTCCACAGGTAAATCCTTGTGATTTTTCAGTGATTTATAGCTGCAAATACAGAAAATATTGGAACATCTCTTCCACAAGTTGCCTCAGAAAAACAAATCGTGGAAAACTCTGTTGGAATGCAAAAGGGACGGTGAATATGTGTTTCAGAACAGCACCTCAGGGCTTCATCATCTACTACCCTTACTAGGTAGAAAGAATGACTAAGTGGCAGACTCACCTTATGCCTTCATATGAGAATGGGAGGATGTTACAAAGCAGTTTTTCTCCTCTGGATACCACAGTCCAGATAAACTTCTCAGCCACTTCTGTACTATGCATGAGTTCACTTAATCTGATTATTTTTTGGGGCATTGGGCATCTCTGGGTGACCTCTGAGCTGCTGTGGTACTGTGAGTAGCAGCTCCAAGTTTCCCCTTATGCTGAGGAAAAAGCAGTGTCTTACAACCTGGTGTGCCCAGCCTTTGCCTGTCTTTGGGAACTTGCTGGGTTTGAAAGTTTAGTATCCTTGGAGTACAGCAGTGTGTGTCTGATCTTTGGTGTCATTTAGTTCTTAAGGTGGGCAATAATGGATGTGAAGTGGCAATTTTCATGGCTGTTGTGGCTTTAGGTGTTAAAGGAACATTGCTTGCTGTGAGAAGAGGGATTACAAGTTGGTACTTTGCAGACAATCTTATCTTGTTCCTTAAAACTTGGATACACAATATAGCTGCTTCTGGAGTGTATTTCTTCTGGGTATATGTGCTACTGTTGTCTGTATCTTAGTACATCCCACGTGTTAGCTAAAGAAAAATTGAACTCAGAGAAACTGTATTTGCTGTTCTCACAGAACTTGCTGAAAGAAGAATAACTGTAATGAAGTATTTAAAGTTAGGAACTGGTCCAGCATTTTGTTAGATACGAGAAGCCAGGTAACTTTTTAAGGAAAAATGATGCTATAATATCTTGAATAAGATAATCTTGAGTACAGGTCCTCTAACAATCTAAAAAGAAAAAAAGCTATCAGAATGTCAATGAAATAGGGGCAACATTTTTCTGAAACTTCAGTTTCTTATGGTAGGATTTATAAGTGCAGTCCCATAAGCAATAGATGCATCCCCTCTTATTTAGAGCTTGAGTGGATTTTATTCCTCATACTATGGTTATATTTGAGGATGTTTCACTTTTTTTTACATGTTTCATTACTTACATATGTCCTGAAGTCTCATTGAGTTTGGGTGGAAGCTGGGGAGTCTCCTTCCAACATGTTGAGTCTGCGAGTAGGTGAAGAAATTATCACCGCTTGCAGCACAGGATGCACTTCATACCAGAAGGCATGTTTTTTAGAGTAATGGAAAGATTTGTGGTTCTGTGTAGTTGTAGGTAACCTCAGAATAACTTCTGTCAGCAAAATCTGCCTTGAATTGTTCTTTGCTTCACAAAGAATCACAAAGAAATCAAGATGCTTATAAAAAATAGGACTATTAAAGACCTTTTCTGCTATGAGTATTTTAACTTATTTTGTTGCCAGGAGGCTGGGTCATGCCAGGGTAAGTGCAGTGCTTGAAATGCACAGCTGTAAATTGCCATCCTTCCAGACTGGCCACTGAGGTTTTTATTTTTTTAGAAGCCAATTAAATGTCAATGGTAGGACAGTATGTTTGTTTCCTTTTTTCTCCTCTGCTCTGTAATAATGAGCAGGCAGTGCTATTAAGATGGAAAGAGAATTTTGTTTTTATCTTATGTTGGTAAAGCAAAACAAGCAAAAAACCCAAACCACTTTGAAAGGTACGAGTCCAAGTTAGTTACTTAGAGATACTGATACTCACGCTGATATCACTTCAAGAGGTTCATTAACTTTTCACTGGATGATACTATAGCACAGTGCACACTTTTAAGAGCCATGTGCCAGCTTTGTGTTTTGTCAACTGAGGTCTAAGGTTGAATGAGTTGGTGGCCAACATGCTCCTGCCACATCACCTGCGGAGAAATTACTTTCATTTCTCTAAAAAGGAGCTACAGAAGCCTCCCTGCGAAGGGGAGAGGCTTGTAGTCGCAACTGTCCTTTGCAGCTGAGCAAGCCACCACAGTGGCATTGAAGGAGTAGCTTAGAGTTCAGAGTTGGCAAGGATCTTGGTATGCATCTGCCTGTGGAAGAGGCACCAAGGAAAACACTTTTCACATCATCTTTCATGGAAGAACTCTAATCTCTGAGTCAGGTGGACAGAAAAGTACTTCCTAGCAGGAGGCTCAGTATTACTGTTCCTCAAATAACCTGAGTTTTGGGGTATCATTACTCATGTTTCTATATAATTTGGATTGCTTTTTGCTAAACACACACTTTTAGGATAGAGCATTGGTTATTTCTGCTTTGTTGTGTGCCTGCACTCAAAAATCACAGGGAACTCTAGGTCCAAGTGCTGTGTGTTGTCACAATGAAAAAATCATGGTGATAAATCATGTTTTGAAGCAGTTTGTGAACTGCCCGTTACCAGTGCAAAGGATACCAGGTATGAGCTTGCTGAAAGTGCAGACTTCTGCTTTTGGCACAATCACATTTTCAGGTATTCTGGTGGGATTGTGACTGACACTTGGTGTTTGTGCCAAAGACTAAACTTTAGATGAATGTTGTCCTGTAATGGCAAGATTTTACTCTGTTATTGTGCTGGTAGAATGTATCAGGTGTATTATTATGTTGAAGTACTCTTATTTTAATATGAGGAAACCAAAGTGCTCCACATACAAACTATAGGTGGAAAACTGATACAGTGTAGCTTCTGTGCATGCCTTAGAAACTTTACTATGTTGTTATAGGTACTTTGTCTGGGGGGCAGAATTTTCTTCTTATATTATGGTTGTGCTAACGCCAAAGATTTGTGTTTCTGGAGTCTTGAAAATCCTTCAATGTTTCTCATCTGTTCCAAGTTGCAACAAAAAGCATCTGATTTTCTAAGATTGCAAGGCTAGTTAGTAACTGTGGGCTTCCTGAAGTTCTTTTTTGCTATTCACTTTTTAAGTAGCTATGTTGGCTTGCTTCCCCTTCTGATAACAGGGAGTGTGCGTCCTCTGCAGCCGCATGACCACTGAAGACTCAGACCTGCTTTAGAATTGGCCAAAACTGAAATTACATTGGAAGGATTTGTTAAAGCTCATGCAAGAAGGGGAGCTGCTTGATAAGTACCAAGTAGGCTGTTCTGTGAGCTAAACCAGATTGTCAGAAAGTTGTGGCCTTTGGAATGAAGCCCTTGCACATCGCAATTTGCTGGTTTAAGGCGGCATAAGGATCAAAATACATGCATAGCTACTGGAAGAAGAGGATTGGGTACTTCTGCTTGCTGCAGTAGGACTTTGGCACTCCTGCAGACTCATGTTTGTGGCTTTGGTTCTTCTGAACGCATTTGGTGTGTGTTCTCCCTGATGCTTGCTATTGTCTTTGTCAGGGTAGCATGTGTGCCCTTCTTCAGCACAGTAGTTTGGTGCAGGCAGCTAATGAAGCATTCTGCATGTTTGTATATTAGAAAAACACCCAGGAAAGGCCATTACTGAGCTACAGGTTTGCCTTGGCTTCATGCTGCTTAGAGGCTACTGATGTATGTGCCATGCACACTTATGTCCTTATCAGACCTTGCCTGATACAGGCACAGCCTAGTTATCTATCTGTTGAAACACTAGCGCCTGCTTATCTGCCTTAAAACAATTGAGCAAAACCACCTATCCTACCTAGCAGGTAATGAATATATAAATGTCAATCAGTATTGAGCTAGCCGGGTCCAGATTTCATATTCCTACAGTGCTGTATGTATGTAAACCATGTGAAACTGTAATATTAAACCAGCTGTCTATACTTGGCAACATTTATTGTAAGAAATAAAATGGCAGAAGTGTCTCTCAGATCAGGTCTTTAAAGCAGAGATGACTCCATAGATGAGGCTTTAAAAAAGGCCTTAAAGTTCCTGACAAACCCATATTTTCCTTTGTGTGCCACTTTGCTTTTTTTCATAGCATCTGCATTGTACAAATCTACTTTTTTCCCATAAAATAGCCTGTACCCTTGCACTTGATGCATCCAAGTGCATGCCATTCGGTAATGTCACCGCAGACTTTATCATCTTTGAGCAACGCTGCCTTTTCCTAGATTTCTCTGCAGTGCCATGTCTATACCCAGTTGCACTTCATTTCACTGGTCATTGGATTTTGCTTAGTCTAACTCTCATAAATGAAATAATTCATTTGATGGGTTAAAAGAAAGAAAAGGGATTAAGGAGCCAAATGTTTTATGGAAGTTGAAACAGGAATCATTGACTATTTTCGCTGTTATTGGTGTATAGTCTAACACTGAGGAATAAATATTTATGTGATGCTGAAGAATTAGGACTCAGAGCTTTCATTTGTAGGATTATCAGTTGTCAGCAAGTCCTGTTGGAGATTATCTCTTATATTTAGGATTCTGTGCTTATAGCAGACCTGGTGTTAGAAGTTATTTCTCCTGCTGAAGTGACAAAATATAAAATTTGGTGCTGAAGCACTGTTGTGCGTGACAAATTGCTGGATTTTTATTTTCAGTTACTGTATTTTCATTAATGTTATTTAAGTGTGTATTTGTGTGATTATGACTTTGCAGGTGGAAATATCAGTCCTGTTCCTACCTCCTTCTTGTGGTAACTGTAGGAGGAGGGGTCTCATATGCAAAGTGTTGTGGATTCATCCTCATCTGGGCTTTCACAGCTCTATGCATATGTGCACGAGGATTCTCAGCCCCTCTCTTACCTGATTTTCTGTGTTTCCACTTGCACAAACCTTCATAGGCATGCAGGCTATTGAAAACGTCACTTCCATGTGTAGCCAGTTTAATACTTCCATCTCCACTGTTGTTTATCCTGGTATTTGCATATTGTGGCTGAATTGACCAAACAGTTCTGGCTAGAAAAAGGCTTTTGTGATGGGATTAAGTTGCCTTGGTTACAGCACCTAAAGGCCTTTCTGCTGCTTAGTGAAAACCCCCATTTGCGGACTTCTCACTTCCCTGACACTCTTTTGGTGGATGAGCCCTAAAAGTCCATCCTTGTCATGCTGATGTATATTGCATATGGATGCGTGCACACATGCTTCTCCATGCATGCAAAGCTCCGCTGAATGCGAAGCTCATGGACCCAAATCTCAGAAAAACAATGCTTCATTTTCTTTGTTGTTTCATTTTATTCCTCATAGTCAAGTTGGACATGTTGCTGGAGCTCTGGCTTGCTGCAATTGTCTTTGTAGGTTCTGCTCAGGACATTGAAGAGCTCTGTGTACGCAGGAGCATGCAGAAAAATTAAGTAGTCTGTGAAGGAGTCATAGTGATAGGGACAGCCATTTTGACATTGCAAATATGATAAATCAAGAGGCTCTTTGCTAGAAGATTTGACTTTTATCCAATGGACTCCATGCATCTGTCTTAGTGTAAGAAGGCTGCACAGAGGTGTGCATTGACAGGCTTTTGGTAATGCCTATTCTCATTTTGCTACCTTTTATGAGAGCTTGTGAAAACCATTAAGAGAAAGTATGATCTTCCTGGAAGTAAAGATTCTTTCTGAACACTAATATTTTTGTGATCAGTATGGAAGAAAGGGTTCTGTTAAACAATGCAAAATATCAATTGAAAGTCCTTTTAAAATTCAACATGCTGAGCTTAGTCCTGTGCTTCAGCTGAGCAAGAGATGACTCTTTTTATATCGAGACGTGAAGCTTGCTGTTTCAGCTTGTTTCCTCCAATGCTGGGCTGTTAGCTCAACACAAGTGCCACCGGGGCTGAAAAGCCACAGGTGGGACCCCAGAGGGATGGCTGAGCTGCCAGGGTGTGTTTCCGAGTGTTTCTGGGCTGCAGAATATGAGGCACGTCACCAGCAGACAAGTTCCTGTATTTACCCCCATACTCTGTGCACGGAGCCTCAGGGGTGGGAGTTTGATGAAAGCATATTATAAAGAATTAGATTTAATTTGAAAACACACGTGGAGAATATACACATCCCATGGACAGTGTAGTATTTGGGTTTTTGTTTTTCACCTTCTGCTGGTTAATTGCTGCAGTTGTTTTAAGTCATTTTGCCTTACCTTAAATTTGACATCAATGCCCATGTCCTGGTTCTTAACCTTTCTGTGTTAGATTGAAGTTTCCTTTAGTAACCAGCATCTTATAACGGTACCTATGTGTTGTAATCCGGTTACTTGTTTCTTGCTAACTTACCACCTTTCTGACAGCTAAAGCTTTTCAGGTACCTCATCTTTGAGACATCTGTAACAGCTGCTGGGTCTCTTTCTTGAGATTTTCCTTCTTAGATTTTTTTTTCCTTTTTTTTTTTTTTTTTTTCTATGTTGCTGTTATTCTCTTGGGGAGTTGGAAGATGGAGGGAACCTTCCCCTGTTGCTCTTAAGCTTGTGTGGATCAGGTTGAGATGGGCATCTGGCCTTCCTCTATGAAGGATGGGTGTAAATACTTCACCCCAGAAGCAGTGTATTACAAACATTGTGCCTGGTGCAGACTGGTTGGGCACTCATCTTTCCTGCTGTGGGACAAAGCTGTAATTGCAACTGTCTCTTTTGAGCAGAGGTGTCACTTCAGGATGTGGTGTGCTGGCTCTTCAGCATGGCCTCCAGCAGCTGCTGGTGTATTAGTGCCTTGCTTCTAACGTGCTACCCTGCTATGCTATTGTAGTAGAAGCGTTCATTAGAAGAGGCCTAATGTTGCTTTTCCCTACCATTTTATGTTTTTTTTTTTTTTTTTTTTTGGTGTTTGTGGTGTATGTATATGTAGTAGTAAGAAGAATAAACCTCCTTTGGAATCTGTAACTATTGTCTGTTTGGAGTCAGTCAAAACCAGAATTCACTGCAAAATCTAGCAACTCCGTACTTGAGAAGATTTTTATTCACTGAGATACATTAAAGAAAGACATTAGTTATGTGTTGACCAAGCATCCAAAATAGTGAGGTTCCTACTTGATTCCTTTCCTGGCTGTTACCACGTACAAATAAAAGAGAAGAGTAATACTGCTATGGATCAGCATAGAAATGAGAGACGGGGTTCTGTGTGACACTAGGTGGTGCTTTGTATCTATATGGGTGTCACTGAATGCTTGTGTCACTCTTGCTAATTCCTTTGGCAATGGTTAAGGCTTTTTAATCTATATCAGATTTAGTCATGGTCAGGTAGTATAGTTTGTTACTCTGGAAAATATCATTGGTAGCACTCCAGTCTAAATACTCAAGTGATACCACTCAATGTATATCCTAATATCTGTGAATCTTAAAGTACTTTTTTTGGTATAAACTGATTTCACTGGCTGACAGTGAAGCTAAGTGAGCAATGTGTCCACTTTTTAGGTTATTAAATTTAAGCAGTTATATTTATTGACTGCTGGAAGTCATGTAGTGAGGCAGTGACAGGGCTAGGAATAAAGTCCAGGAGTGCTGGCTTGCACTTCCTTCTTCTGTCTGTTAGATAAGAATTCATTTGGCTGTAGTTTTTGTAAATAAAGTTGGAACCAGAAGGCTAACATTAAAATTAAAGGAAAATAATTTCTAAATAATATCCAAATTATAGCGGTGTTAACCTAGGTTTGAATATGCAAATGTCACATGTTTCTTAGTTTAAAAGACAGTAGCTGAATATAGCGGTATAGCCCCCAGTTTAATTACTGAGATCCACAGAGTCTTAGGGAGTCTCTTGCAGATGGCAGCACCTGCTGACAGGAAACCCTTACGTTCCCTTTCTCTGAACTGGGAAATTTTTCTTCCTATTGCTTTTCCTTTCCTTGTCTGATTGGAATGGAAAAAAGCTCAACTTATTTGCTAGAGTTTCCTCCCCTAATCTCCTCTTACCTTTTGGGGACTGCTGTGATTCCTGCCATGGATGATCTGCAATTACAGCACTCTTCCCAAGCAGGTGGCTGATACCTGCCTCAACTAGTAACAGCGCTAAATTAATTACTGGAGGTGTTACCCACCACGTATTAACACAGAATGAACTGTGAGAGGCAGTGTGGGATCTTTTGGTGCTCCTTGGCTCCTTCAGTGTTTGGCTGTGCCACCTTCTGCGGTCTCTGAAGGTGCCTGAGCTGCTTCTTGTGCTCTGAAGATATTTCCATTCTGATGTGTCAGAAGAATAAGGATACAGTGCCTTTGGAAAAGCAGCTGGTGGCAGGTAGCAAATTGATGCCATTGGAAAAATGGCAAATGTTTTGGGAATCATGTGGGGAAGGCTGGTTTGATAACATTGATATTTTTAGGTACTTGTAATTTGCTGTTTGTGGGGTAAAATGCAGGGGTTGATTAGCAAACTCTATTGCAAATCAAACTGTGGATAGGAAACTGGTTACCATCTACCTCTGTGCAGTGGAAATTGCAACTTTCTTTACTCTTGTTCTCTATGTCAGTGATTGCATTGGGCACAAGGAATATATTATTCCCCAAAGTGAAAACTGAATTAGCAGCCAGTTTTAGCCTAGACTACATATTTTGAAGTAGCAACTGTAAGCTTGTGCATGTGTGATGCTAACCAAATAATATTCTCTGGTTTGGGGCTAATGGTGCGTTTAAACAGTCTCATAAGTGCTGTTGGCTGGAGTCATTAGGAGATGAAGCAAACTTCGCTGCTGCTCCGCAGTGGTAGCTCAGGGTGGTTATTTTTGCCAGCTGCTATGAAATACAGCAACATCCAAGCCCACTGCCTTACAGCCATCTAAGCTGTGTGACGTGGTCTGGGACCCAGCAGGCCCCAGTTGTAGCTGCATAACTGGAAATCCTTCAAACAAATGAGCTTAATTTTTTTCAGAAGTTAATTTCTGGTGGAAGAGTTGTTTAGTCATTTTTTGCTTAAATTGCTGCCCTTAAGACTCTTCCCATCTGCTAGGGGCATTTTAGAGACTAATGCACTGGCTCGTAGTACATTATTATTATGAAAAGCTGCAGGTTGCATATTTGCAATGGAGTGGTCAGGCCTTTGCAGCTGCTGTGGCTTACAATTTCTTTGCTTATGTTGCATTTTTTCAATAAATGGACTGTACAATTTACTAAACTAACCATATCATGATGTTTTCATAGATCTAGTCTTTTTCTCTAGCAGTTTGATAAAAATTACCTAAGTAATGTTGAAGACTTCTTGAGAAGTGCAATAGGGTGGAGAAGGAACTCAATCTGAAATTATAATGAGCAGGTGGGAAACGTGCTGCCCTTGTTACAATCACTTGACAATGTGTATTTCCTTGTGACTGTAACCATAACTTCTATCTTGAGCAATCTCATTCAGATTTCCATCTGGATTATGGTGAAGATATAGATATAGGTTTAAAAAGGGGTCCAGAAGGAAAAATAATGCTATAAAGCTGTATGGTGCTGGAGTTCAATGACAAAATTTTCTGTGCAAGTCTGTAGAGACTTAGTGTAAATGGCTTGATGAATAGTGGTTATTATACCAGTCCAATTTCAATGCAAATATATGGACAGCATATTCCAATATCTTTACAATTTGAAATTATATGGAAGTATTGGAGTGATTCTTTGGAGGCTGTGCTAATGAAGTTATTACAATGCAAAATCACTATTGTAGGGTAATGGTTTCAGTGCAAATCTATATTAGCTGTGATTTCCTATCACTAGGCAGGCTATGCTATCATTTAAATAAAAAGCATCTTGCTGAGAAATTAACATTGGAGTAAGGACATATTTGTATGGTGACAGAGCAGTTGTGATGTTTGTAGGACTGTGTCAGCCTTGTTTTGTGTAGCAGCTGTGAACTCTTCATGGAGTTTTGAGATAAAATTTATATATATGTGTTAGGGCAAAGCTGGAGTTGGAGTACAGATCTGACCAGCCCACCCTAAGTGTGTGGGAAGACAGGAGCATGGGGATAAAGCATAGGAAATGACTTTAAAAGAGGAAAAAGGAAGTGATGGGTTTGAGCTATGGGCAGAGCCGTAAGGGTAGGTGCTGGGAATAGATTCTTGAGGGTAAGGATCGTGGAACAGATACAGCGCTAAGGACTGTGGAACAGATACAGTGCAGCTTCAGATGACCTTTGGAGAAGGTTTATTTGTACTTCTCTCTATTTCTTTTCTGTAGTCTTCCATCAGTTCATCCATTTCGTGAATGCTCCATCGCTGGTGGTTTTCAAGGCTGGGTTGGACGTAGCCTTGGGTGGCATGGTTTAGTGGGAGGTATCCCTGCCCATGGCAGGGGAGTTGGAACTGGATGATCTTAAGGTCCTTTCCAACCCTAATTATTCTATGATTCTATGATTTCTGCCTCTGACACTTCTCCTTGGACATTTCTCTGTCAGATGAAGTTTAACACAGGTAAGACTGAACTCCCCTCTTATTTTCTGGAACAACTTACCTGCCATCAGGCTGGGAAGCCATGGGTCACCTGTATTCTTCCCTCTTGTCCTCTGTAGATATATAAACTCTTCCTTAATCCTGCTCCTCTTTCTTTAAACCCTTAGTAATCTGCCTCGCCTTCTCCCCCCACACGGCTGGAAAGGTTGTGTTTCTGTAAGGTTAAGCAGCAGGGAACCTTGTTTTAGACCTGCTGCTCTTCATCCTCTGACCCCTACCTATCTCATCCTTCAACTTACTTTTTTGTCTTTCGTCCATTTCTTGCAAAAACCTTCAGGCACCTTCTTTTAATGCTCCTATAAGCTCATGATCACATAGCAGCTCAAAACAGTGCCCCAAATGCTCCTGTTTTGTACAAGTTCAGATCTCAGAGAGGATTTAAGCCCAGGCAGTGTACCTGCTATTCTCTGGAAAGGAGGCTGCATGTAACAAAGCAGCTTGCCTCAAGCAGAAACTCTATTTCCTTTTGCTTTTGCTTTTTTGATATTTTTTTTTTAACGTATGTAGTGTCTTTCTTCCAAGAAGCAGGTGTGGGCTGTCAGAACAGCAGATCAGTCCATCTCAACTGTAGTTTTGCCTGCTTCAAAATCAAAAGACAGCTGCTGTCTTTTATTGTCTTAAAGATTATTGAGTGGGTGCGTTACTGCTCCATAAAAGGAGGAAGATATCTGCAGAATATCATTTGCTGCTAAAGGAAAAAGATTTTTGCATAGGAAATTATTTCACTTCACATGCTTTTTTTTTTTTTCATAAGTTTTTGTTGTTTGTTTTTTTGGTTTTGTCTTTCTCCCCTTCCGTGGGCTTCTGCCTGTAGTAGAATATAGCAGCCATGATAATTTTATCCTTGAAAGCTCAGGCATTAGGTAACACCTTACAGCTTGAAAATGGCAGGGTCATTCGAAGACGTCTCACTTCCTGAAGCTGTTTGTTTCATAAAAATTATGGTAACGCTTTATGTATTTTAGTGTTAACACTTTCCAAAGTACGCATGGAACCATCCAACCCCATGAGCAGCTAGCGTCAGTAACTACCGAGTCTCGTTACATGTTAATCTTTTTGTTGCTAACTCTTCTAATATTTGTTTATGGTATTTAGTTGTTCAAGATTATGACTCATTTGGAAGAGGTACTATGTTTTCCCTACAGTTTCTGTGCAGCAATTAGTACAGTGTGACCCAGTCTTTACAGGAGATTTGGAAAAGTAAACTGACGACAACCTTATAATGGAGAAAATAGCTGACGTTTTTGATGCCTGGGGGCTGACCCTTTCTGCTTTTAGGGCTGATTGATACTGCCCTCACTCTTCTAATGAATGCTTTGGTTTCTGTAGGGAATTTCAGCTGCTTTCTGCCAAGTTCTGGTTTCTGGACTCATCTAATGATCTTGCATAGGCTTGATGTAGCTAATGCCCTCTGCAGTACTGCTGAAACCAGGTGAAAAACAGTGGTCTGTAGCTCTCCTTAAGCATGACCTCCCTCCTTATGCTGCCAGTAATATATTCTTGTGCAGCTCCTCACATAGAGGTACTAGCCACAAAGGGCTGCAGTAAAGCAAATGCAATAGCAGCTGCTCAGCAGGGAAAATCCAATTGTCTTGCACTGGGCAACTATAAATAGTATAATATTTTTGATTGTTGCAGAGAGGATGATTGAATTTCCTCCAAGGCAGCCTCAGTCACTTTGGTGCCTTTCAAAGTATTTCTTTCCCTCCAGCTTTAGATCTCTTTTTTGTTGAGACAGGTGTTGAGGAGAGGGATGCATCATAAAGGAAAAAATGTAACAAAGCTGCAAATGTGCTAAACTACTGCAAATAAAAAAATATATTTGAAGAGTATGATCTGTAGGAAGTGAAAAACCCTTTGAGTGATAGTAAGAGTACTCAGAGGAAATTGGTAAGTTAAGCCACCTCCTCACTGAAAGGTAACAGTAGTGAGTTAATAAGGTAAGGCAGACATAGGAGGGAAAACTTAAGGTATTTCAAAGAAATACTGAATTATGACTCTCAGAAGTGAAACCTCATTTTTCTGAGGGAGCACAATGAAAAGAAAACAAGTTGACCAATACTGCCTTTTTTTTTTTAACAAAAAATAAAGTATTATCGGTCAATCTGTAATATCGAATCCTTAACAGAATTCATGTATGCCTTTCTTTTTGTGTTATTTCTTGTCCTGGGTTCAGCAGTAGCAGTCGTTTTTTCTCCTTCTTAGTAGCTGGTGCAGTGCTGTGTTTTTTACTTTCAGCCTGGGAACAGCACTGATAACACTGATGGTTTTAGTTGCTGCTCAGTAATTGCTTAGTCTGACCAAGGACTTTGAGTCTCATGCTCTGCCAGGGAGGAAGGGAAGCCAGGAGGAAGCAAAGGCATTTTCTTTTAAATCCTGTTCCAAAGTAGCCAAAGAGGTATTCCATAGAACAGCATGTCATGCTCACTATATAAACTGGGGGCTGTTACCTAGAAGGGTTAGGTCACTGCTCAGGTCGGGCTGGGTATCGGTTGGTGGGTGGTGAGTCGTTATATTCTCTTCCCTCGATATTTCCCTTATCATTATTATTATTGGTGGTAGCAGCAGTGATTTGTA
>JASSUY010028527.1:79954-130705 GCA_032466535.1 Forpus xanthops | reverse complement strand
TTATGTTGAGGACACCAGAACTGCACACAATACTCCAAGTGAGGTCTCACAAGAGCAGAGCAGAGGGGCAGGATCACATCCTTCGATGTTCTGGCCACACTCCTTATGCAGCCCAGGATATAGTTGGCTTTCTGGGCTGCAAAAGCACACTAAAGTCGGCTCACGTTCATTTTCTCATCGATCAACACCCCCAAGTCCTTCTCCTCAGGGCTGCTCTGAATCGCTCCCATGCCTAACTTGTAGCTGTGCCTGGGATTGCTCCAACCCAGGTGTAGGACCTTGCACTTGGCATGGTTAAACTTCATCAGGCTGGCATCAGTCCACCCCACAAGCATGTCAAGGTCCCTCTGGATGGCATTCGTTCCCTCCAGCTATCAACCGAACCACACAGCTTGGTGTCATTGGCAAACTTGCTGAGGGGGCACTCAATCCCACTCTCCGTGTCACTGACAAAGATGTTGAACAAGACCGGTCCCAACACCGATCCCTGAGGGACACCACTCGTTACTGGTCTCCAGCTGGACACTGAGCCATTGATTACAACTCGTTGCGTGCGGCCATCCAGTCAATTCTTTATCCACTGAGTGGTCCACCTATCAAATTGATGTCTCTCCAATTTAGTGACAAGGATGTTGTGTGGGACAGTGGGGAACGCTTTGCACAAATCCAGGTAGATGACATCAACCGCTCTACCCCAGTCCATCAGTTCCGTAGCCCCACCATAGAAGGCCACCAGATTGGTCAGGCAGGATTTCCCCTTAGTGAAGCCATGCTGGCTGTCACCAACCACCTTGCTTTTTTTCATGTGTCTTAAAATGCCTTCCAGGGGAATCTGCTCCGAGATTTTGCCAGGCACAGAGGTGAGGATGACTGGGCTGTAGTTCCCGGGGTCATCCATTTTCCCTTTTTTGAAAATGGGGGTTTTATTTCTCTTTTCCCAGTCATTGGTAACTTCACCCGACTGCCATGATTTTTCAAGTATGATGGACAGTGGCTTAGTAACTTCATCTGCCAGGACCCATGGATGCATTTCCGCAGGTCCCATAGATGTGTGTATGTTCAGGTTCTTAAGGTGGTCTCAAATCAGATCCTCTCCTGCAGTGGGCCCAGGGTCTTCATTCTCACTGTCCCTGCATCTGCCTTCCAAGACTTGGATGGTGTGTTCAGAGCATTTTCCAGTGAAGACTGAGGCAAAGAATCATTAAGAACCTCAGCCTTCTCCAAATCCAGGGTAGCCAGTTCTCCTGATAGCTTCCAGAGGTGGCCCACATTGTCCCTAGTCTGTCTTTTATTCACAATGCACCTATGGAATCCCTTCCTGTTATCCTTAACATCCCTAGCCAAGTTTAATTCTAGCTGGGCCTTAGCTTTCCTAACCTGGTCCCTAGCTTCCTGCACAACATCCCTGTATTCTTCCCAGGCCGCCTGTCCTTGCTTCTACCTTTTATAAGCCTCTTTTCTCCTTTGAAATTTTCTCAGCAGCTCCTTATCCATCCAAGCAGGGCTGTACTGTTCCTCCAACAGGTATCAGGGTGGTTGAAGCGCCACATGAGAACAAGGGCCTGCGAGCATGAGGCTGTTCCTGTCTGTAATGTGCTTCGTGCAGAGTCCTCTTGATCAGGCAGTCTGTAACAGATCCCCACAGTAATGTCTCCCATTGCTATTCTCCCTTTAACCCTGACTGACAAACTCTCTGTTGACTGCTCACCTGTACCCAGACAGTTCCATACTCTCCAGCCTACCCTTACCCCTACCATAAGTAGCATCTCCTCCTCCTTGCCTGCCGAGCCTGTCTTTTCTAGAGCCTGTAACCTTCCATTCTAACCCTCCAGACAAAGAGCCATCCCACCATGTTTCTGTGACACCTATTACATCATACCCCCATCGACGTGCACACATCTCTAATTCTCTTATTTGTCCCCCATACTACAGGCGTTGTATAGAGGCATCTGAGCCGAGCTCCAAATGAAGCCGGCTCATTGGCTGAAGTGGCTGGAATACCTCTACGTTCCTCCAAGCATTTATTATAGGTGCTGGCAATTGACTGTGCGTGTTGGGATGGAATGATGCTCCCCTCCCTCAACATATCTAGTTAAAAGCATCCTTGACCAGTCCAGCAAGCCTCCTACCAAAACCACTCTTCCCTTTCTTTGTCTGACCAGCTCCCCACCAGCCTCCAGTAGACCTGGCCTACCAGACTGAGTCCCCTCTTCAAGACACCCAAACCCCTGACTATAGCACCACCCTTCTTACCGTTTATTAACCTGGCCAATCCTCCTAAACTTTTTGAGGTCCTCCCCTTTACCCTGGAGAATTGATGAAAAGACAATCTGAGCTCCAGAGCCCCCAGCCACCTGTCCCAGGGCTCTGTAGTCATTTATGATCTCCAAGCTACTGCTATCTATATAGTTAGCACCCACATGGATCACTAGAAGTGAGTAATAATCAAGAGGGACTTGTCCAGTCCTTCAAAATAAACAGCTTTATATAGATACACAAAGACAAGCACCAGTGTTACAGCCCACCAGGATTTCCTAGCAGTCCAGCAAAACACATGAACTCTAACAGTAGTGAGAAACAGGGCGGGGGAGGTTTGGACATTGGGCAAGTTCAAAAAGGTGAAAGCAGGGCTACTTACGAGTATCAGGCCGTAGGCTTATAAATTGAGTTCAGCGGTCAAATCATAGTAACTGTAGTTGAAGAAATCGAAACCAGATGTATACAGGAAGAGAAGTCAGTCTGCATCATTCTTGCTCGGTATAACATTACAAAACACCAATTAGAAAACGGTGCCTTCAAAAGAAGAACTGATACTGCTTTCTAACGAGTTTCTGTTTCTTTATTTATAATTAGTCCCACTTATACTGCTTAATAGGCAGAGGTGGAAAAAAAAAAGCCACTTTCTGGCCAAAATGATACTGATCTGCAAGTAGACATAAATATTAGAGAGTAGTGTTTAACAAACACTAACAAAAGAACCTTTTGATTAAAAGAAACAGAACTGAAAAAGGAAACTGACTCAAATAAAATGCTGTAAGTACAGGAAAATTAACCCTCATTATTAAAAAACTACACCTATCCCTGCAAAAAAGATGGATGTGTGAAATGGACTGGAGAACAGCATTTCATATATTTAATAAAATGTTTTGGAAGAAAAATTATCTTCATAATTTTTTCCCAAATATGGGATTTCCTACAGACACAGACCAAAATCTTTAGGAAGACTGGTTTTGTTAACAATGCTAATAGCATAACTATATATGGCAAAATCCTCCTCTTTCATGCAAGCTGGTACGAGCAGATTTTGTACGTGAGATCAAAGAAAATAAACGTCTACAACCTACAGAGCAAAAGTGCCGGCAACCCCTTTCCTTCCTTGTGAAGGCAACAGAATTTGGAGTCAACGGCTGCTGCAGTCCAAGATCCCATGGGCTGAGCTCCTCACCCACATTACGGGCACGTAGGCTGCCCTCCTGCCTAACAAAGCTGCTGTACAAAGAATGTGGTTTCACTGAGCCACGAAACATGCAGTCAAAGGCTCCTTTGTGTGCCTGAGAAACAGGACAAGCATGTCACAAGCAGCTCAGCTCTGAATTTCTGCTGCATTCATTTAAAGGTCAAGCACTCTCAGTCTCAAATATTCACTCTCAAGTTTGGAGAGTCACAAAATTACTTGTAACTGCTTCTTCGCATTTTGTTCTAGAGATCTTGTTTCAGAAGAACCAAATATTTCCATTGGTCTCCATCAAATTGGTGCAATTTGAGGGAACTGTCAGCATCTAAATCCCTGCTGGTCAGTACCCCATTCACATACGGTGTACATGCTACTGTGTGATGTCTCCAGGGTTTTGTTTTATTTTTTAAATTGAAGTTACTTTTGGTACTTTATTTCACCAGAAACTAAAGGGCTAAGAATATATCAGACAAACATACATATCTATCAGACAGAAAGGACAGCACTGTATCATTATGTATAGGACACAACCCTGGAAAACCCTTCTATTCAAGAATAAAGACAGATTAAACAAAATGTTAAGAAACATGTCTAAATAAAAAAGAATGACACTTTGGTGTAGGGCGAACCCAACCCAAATGCCAGTGAAATAAATGCAAAACTGGGGAACTTCAGTAGGATTTGAACCAAAGAAGAACAAAACATGACAGCACAAATTACTTTGGATTTTCAACTATATGAACACTGCTAAGACGGCAGACAAGATACAGGCAAGAGGAGGCAGTTATGTTAATATTTTAATCTGTACATATACCATTTTCCACACAGTTATATTTTATTTAAATTAATGTTTTCTTGCAAAATATTCATTTCTGCTTTCAAAACTTTTTATAAAGGCAAAAATAAATCATTATTTTGGCAAAAAGATTCTGAAGTTGATACTGGCAGTATTGAGGTAAAGTAGATTGCATTAGCTAAACGCATACTTTTAAGAATATTTCTGAGTATAGTGTTAATATAATATGATTTGTCTTAAAGTCTGAAACTTGTAGGTCAATCATTTTCAAAAGTTTTGTAGCTATTACTCGGATACAATAAACAAGTTAGTGGTTTCACAAAATACTGCAGAAGTATTTCTCAGTAATTTCTCATCCAGAGCTGAACTCAACTAATAATTGCATAATATTGGGAAATTTTTTGCATATCTTGCCTTCAATGCATACGCAAGTTTCAAGTAACATAGCTGCAGCAATTCATTTAATCTTATTTTCTCCTTAGGTAACTACCTCACCCTTTGCTCTGTACATAAGTAAAACACTGTATTTCAAAGTTTGGCAAAGTTGAGCAACAAGTGACCATACATACGAAAGTAGCAGGTGCCACATTACATTAGTTTTTGCTGTTTCCAGGATAAATACTAGTCAATACATCATACTGTAATGCTTCTTGAACAAAATTCAGAAGAAAAATATACATTTACTAGCAAAATGACACATGCGATTATTGTTTTTTCATTTCTTCTCATATTTTAATTAAAAGTTTTTTTCTTTCATATCTTTCCAAAGAAACTAAAATTTGCCAGCTCTTTGTTTCTTAGGAGTCCCAACCACAGTGTGTAGCAATACTACCAAGTTAATCATATGGGATCAAAAAAGGAAATGGGAGTTAAAACTGTCTTCCTTTATGGCTTTTGTGGGAAACTTCAGCTATACAGTGGTTACCGATGCTTAGAAATTCAAGCTAAAAGTTCTTGCAATGTATTATTTAATGGGCAAAAGGGTGGATGCTTAACTCTACAAAAATATTCAATCCAAAACACCCTTTTAGCAAATCTGTCCCTTGCATTAGCTCTACCCATAACCTACGAATGTGCTTCTAGTTTATTCAAATTTACTTTTTTTTTTCTCCATGAAAATTTACATTGTTCATCTGAGCCTGAGGGGAAAGTAACAGCATCTTTTAACATCTATGCAAGTAGTTGCTCTTAAAATGAATTCAGCCCTTGATTAAAAAAAAAATAATCTAAAATACATTGTTCTAAAAATACATTGTCAGTATTTTACAGAGTTTATTAAAAGTGCCATTCATATAAAAAGTCTGAACTAAACGGAAGTAAAAATAAAATTATCTGCAAATCTCTTCATTTTCATAGAAAATCCTCCTATTATTCTCAGTGTATTTCCAGAAGAACGTGTCATCAGCAGATGCGTATCTTCAAAGAAAGGTGGTAAAGAATCTCTTCTTCCTTCCACATGGTGTCACTAGGAGGGATTTGTTTTGAGTCTTACATCAAGTGTTCACTCACTGCTTTGGCTAGCATGAAGTGAAATAAAACAAGGTTAAATATTCAAGTGAGTAAACTAAGTCAAGCAGTAAGCAATTGCAGGAAATATTTCTTTATTAAAACCTTCTGCGGTTTGAGAGAATGAACAAGTCCTGTGGAGATGTGAATGATTATCTTATGCCACTGATGCTCAAACTGCTGTGACCCCTGCATGTAACTGGTTATTGAAATTATTTTCTTTACATTTTTCCTGAAGAAAGTGTATGGTTTCATATATATACATGTAAATATACAACTATACATACACAGGTATGTATATTTATATAGACATGTGGTACACATGTTTTAAAGTCCGTTTGGAACACAGAATGGTTGGGGTAGGAAGAGACCTCTGGAGGTCACCTGGTCCAAGTGCCTTCTCAAGTATAATACCCTTGGACCATCTGGTTAATTTTCTGTGTTCATGAGGCCACTCATGGGTACCCTATCACAGGCAAAGATCTCAAGTGATAGTGACAATCAACTAGCATATACTTGGGTATGAGTCAAGTGTTATTCAGATCCAACAAAAAAAGGTAGAATTTGGTTTTCGGAAAGATAAACTGAACCAGAAAAGCAAATATCTATTTCCATCAAGCTCTGTAGAGGCTCCTAATGCCTATAACACATCTCCTGATGAAAATTTACCTTTTTTCACAGGTCAATGCCTGTTTGGGCCTTTCGTGTATGTGCTCAGTTTTATTTAATTTTTATTTTTTACACAGATATTTGACTCAGATCAGTGACAATGGAAACAAAGGTATCTAAAGGTTAACGCTATTTGAGTTATTCACTCAATCAACACTCTTTTCTACTTCATTTATGTTTCATCTTTTTGTCCAACACCAGGCAATAAAATTAGGCCCAAGGAAATCAGAAAGGTGAAAATAATTTCAAAGGAAACTACGGAAAGATGGTGAGTGCCTTAACTAGGGGTACACTTCACAGTCAGGTATAATATTTACAAATTTTTTTAGTTCAAAGAGAAAAAATACAAAAAATACTACAGGGAAGAGAAGATATGCGTTTTTTTTTTTTTTTATAAGGACAATGAAATTATCACAATTTTAATACTTGAAATGGCAAAGTAACTTGAGACAAATATCAAGCTTTCTGTTACGCAATTCAATGAAAACCATATCAAAGGCATAAAAAAGTCAAATACAATATTGTAGAATTAGTTATGAAGGGCCAAATTTTCAGCTCACCTCAATTAAGACTCCGATGTTAGTTCATGTGTAAGATAACAGTTCACAACTGAACCCTCTGCTTGTACGAGTTTGCACTATGGATTCATTTCAGCAGCAACTGTATATGCCACACATAGGCAAAAATAGCTATACACCCCTACATTAGCCACAGAAATCACAAACACTAGCCACCGGAGTACAAACTGCTGCTGAAAATCTGGCCCCGTGCTATTGAGAGTACAGATGTCTCTTTCCTTCACCACAGTAAGATTATGGAAGCATCTTATCTGTAGAGCAACAGCAGTTATTTGAAGACTTTATCAGCCCATATGTTAGCTCATTAGAAGCAGTATTTACAAGAATAAGAGGTTTCTGAAAAATAGATGCATGCATCTATTTGGATCTAGTTTAGGTTTAGTAAAAATGTTAAAATTTAACAAGCCACAGTAAAGGCAAAATGGCAAATCAGACATGCCAAGAGCAGTTAGTTCTTACTTTTAAGGTGTTTAAACAAATGTGTAGTGAAATCCATTGCTTAAGGGGGAGTGAGGTGGCTGTGGTACAGAAGGTGAGGGTGCTTTAGATGGATAAGTCAACTGCTGAGCTAGAAGGGATCACATACAGGAATTAGGCTGCACAATCAAACATTCATATTACAGACGAAGTGACCTTAATTTTCTACCACATGAACAGGAAACCTGATTAGTAACGCAGTGAGGTGTTAAACTATAATAGTTATGCAGAGCACAATTTAAACAATGATCTTTCTACCTACTGTTTTTTTCTATTAAAGTTATGCAAATAAACATTCCTGTTTGATGATAATATGGACATTCTATCTTAAGGCAAAGTTTAACTGAATATTTTAAGGCACACAACACTGATATACTCTAATTCAGTCCTGCTTTTAAAACTGCACTTTTGGAATAGCTAATATGATTTCATAGCTATATTATTAGCTATATTTCAAATAGCTAATTTGATTTAAAGATTTCACTTGAGGTTGCAAAAGTTTTCAAAATTTCACTTGTTATATGCCAGTGAACAGAAATAAAAAGAATGTATAGAAAAATTATATAAAAAAGCCCCATATTTTGCTTAGTACAGGGCCTGATATAGTAAAACATTTTCAGGCCTCAGATGAAACTTCAGGAAAAAGAATACATTGATTAAAACTATCCTTGTTTATAAAAATGAGCAACGGTATACTGTTCAAAGACAATCATCATAAAACAAAAGCCACTGAAACTCAGTCTTAAATTCTGCTTTTACATTTTGGAGGGCCAAAGGCAGAGCTAATTCCAAACGACACAATTGAGGAAATTAATTCTTGATACTCCTGCATTTGATTTTAATCTTCCAGATTCTTGGCACGATTTCCATTTAGAAGATTGATTTCTTACTAGGAACGGAGGAACTCTAAAATGCTACTTTACGAGGACTAGATAAATATGCAATTTATATTAAAAGATTTATATTATCATAGCATCTTAACATAACTACTTCCTCCTGAAAAATGGGAAAAGTTAAGCTTCACAGTCTTTCTTCAAGAAAATCTTTGTAAAAAATGTAGTAAATAGTTTTGTGTATTCAGATAAGGTCTGCTTTGTCAACAAGAACCAAATGACAACCCATACTTTAAAAATCAAACTGCAAAAATAAAAATGTGAAGGAATCTGTGAAATTCAAATAAATGAGAATGTATAATGTAATGTGCAGAGCATCAAAAGCTTTCCCTTTTAATCACATTAGATCATCAGCAAGCAGGCTGTAACTAGAAAACCTGGGCTCTTTTTATGGTTTGTATATTTTCTATCAAAATCAAACTACTGTGGGTTTGGTTTATTTTTTAGAATTCTTTGAAAGGTGCTTGTTTTTTATGGAGTAAGTAACAACTGAAATCAAAACAAGACATGCTACAAAACCTGAAGACTTGAGACACAAGTGCGTCAAGGAACACTGTACATGCACATAAAGGTTTCTGCTTCCTTAAGAATCAAACTGGCCGCTATGTTAGCGTTTTTTGTGTCTGAAAGGGACAACTAAAGAGTTAAGAAGATTCTTGTTGTTATGGATACCTAAGAATATGTGGTGAACACACTTTAGAAATAATTACAATACAAAAATGAAAATATTAACAAAAAACCCTGTAGTAAACATAGCTACTACATTCACTATACAATATAAAAAGATTAAATCTACTTCAGTAGTGTGCAGTTATTGCAACTTCATTCACACCAGAAGTAGGTTAACTAGCCACATGAAGACTGTTGAGTGTGGCAGGCACTCTGCTCCTGTACTAACAGAGGAAGAATTTCAAGTATGGTCAGCACTCATTCTGGCCAATCTTTATTTGGTGCTACATTTTCACAGTAGAAGCTAGAACTCATGTGGTAAAATTCTGTGCTGGGTCATACCTCATGAAAAATAAAGTCCCCCTCCATTACCAAGGAGTCTCTGTTACAAGGACTTGGCTCCTGGAACTGGGACTAGATTGCCTGAAGAGAAGGCTTTTGAAACAGGCACCTTAATGTCCAAAAGGTTATTCCTGAAATGCTCCCGAGATTCTACAGTTCTGGTTTTGTTTGCTTGGTTTGGTTTTTTCCATAATATCTAGCCTCCTCAGTGAATCATTTTATCCCTTTCAGTCAGTTAAATTACCTACAGAACTCTGAAGTCTCGAGATGTATCTTGAAATTGATCCCCTCAAAATCACATTCCCCTCAGGTTTAGCTGCCACTGCATCTGTAAGTATACAGCCACTATCAATCAACAGTCTGCTACTACAGATGCATGTTATGCTTCTGGATATTGGAATAATCTGTCTTTAATGGGAAGGTCTTAGGGGTTCCTGTGGCAAGTGCCATAAGTTTAAACTGACAACTTCAGATGAGAAATGTGCGTATTTTTTCTCCATCATAGTTGAAGTTTCCATTATTTCCATTCTCCACTGGACGAGTGAACTGCTCCAGTTATAAATGGCTAGTCAGACACTTGCTAGAATAGCTGCTGCATGCATTACTGTGTGATACAAATCTCTACACATTTTTTACTTATTTCCAATGTAAAGCAATCAAGAGTGAAATTATCACTTTTAGTAACATATTGCAAAGGATCTATTCATTTCCAGGCATCAAGCAGAATTCATGCATAGCGTCTTGCTCTGACCTCTAATCTTGAACACCAAACAGAAACATGCCTGTACCTATTTTACAATGTCTTTTCTAGCCTGTTGTCTTACAGCTCAAGCTGCAAATGACTGCACTCTAATCTCCATCACCCCACCAGGGAAGCCTTCTGTTAAAAAAAATTAAAAATCACTTTATCTTGAGCTAAGTGACAGTTCAAATTACTTTTTAAAAATGAATATACAAATATCTTATTTAATATATTAATTGAAATGTATATTTTTTAATATTATTAGTAAGAGCAAGTTTCCAAGCTTTGAACTTACTGATATATTATAGATACATAGATATACAGATAGTATGCGTCTTCGCTTTGTCTACTGGAGGCCAAATACTCAATGTAATTCTTTTGTTATCTATACATACTTTTCACTATTTTGAATATGAATGACTGAAAGTCTGTCTTTCGTTAGGAGTTCAGCAACAACCCCACACAACTTCAGAAGCTGGTAGGAAATAGCTGTTATTTTGTAAATAACTAAGTATTACCTGCCACCTCCTTGCTCCTCTGAGAGGCTTCAGAAGCCAAAGCGTATGATATGGTAATGATGCGCTCCTGCTCCTGCAGCTGTGAATCTAAATCAACCGAGTTGTGTTTGTCCTGGGCAACAGTAGGCTGTAGATTGTGCATACTAGTGGGAAAGTGCAAAACAACATTAACATTCGCAAACATAAAGAAGAATCTGCCATGCAGATGAGAACAAGCTTGAACTCATACAGTAGTTTTCAGATCTCATCTATCAAGCTCCGTATTTTATTAACATTCTCTAAAGTAGTGTTAGATATTGTATGTTAATGACTACAGCAGAGACAAATGGTGCAGCCACTACACATTCAGTCACAATTTCTGCACAGCCTTAATTACTTCTGAAAGTCCTTTGTTGTAAATACATGAAAGCACTACCAAAAATGCTATCTATTTGAAGCTGTTAATAAAAGTTCTTTGTAGTGCCTGGAGGAGAATGCATATAACCTGGCCGTCCTCAGCCTTTTTAATTGCTTTCCAAAGAGACAACAGATACTTGAGGTAATCGAATTCTCGAATGTTTTAGTTGACTCTATATTAGCTATAAGCAGCCAAAAGTGTTCTTTCAGAACTCCAGCTCTCTGGAGACAACAGGAACTTGTTCTCACACTGACTTTTATTCTGCTTTTGGCCAGATCTTGCCTTCCTCCTCACTTAGTAGCTGTTTTGTAAGGACTTGCTACTATTTTAGCATGATCTGAACAAGAAAACAGACACACACTAAATTTGTCATGATCTCTGTCACCCTGTTTTAAAAAGGAGCTTTGAGCATACTACATAAATTCCCAGTGCATTTTCTAAAAGCACGTTACACATAGATAATCCAATAGGAATTAAACTATTGCATGAAGTTAGTTCCCAATGTTTAACACCAGGCACTCTATAAGATTTGGAAAACACACCAAAACCTGACCTTGATTTAGTAAGAATATTCTTTATCTTTTCTGCTTTACGCTGCCTTGCTGCTAGTTCTTCTGTAGAAAGAGGTTCTTCCGGCTCTAGTTCAACATAGCGTTCCGGAATTGCAACCTTCTTGGGTTTCGACAACTGTGGAAGGAAAAAAGAAGCATCAACTTTTTAATAATAAAGATTTTTTTAAAACTTGATATGAATTCTCAATTTTTTTAAAGCATGGGTTTCCACAGTCAGTACACGTGCCTGATGCTAAACATTCCCTCTGGACATGAGCTGATGCCCTTTTAACACTGTCTTTTCCCTCTGATTACAGGGATTACAAAAGAAACCAGAATCAACAAGGAACCTTTCTTCAGCTCAGGCATAGAGCCCAAAGTTGGACACTGCCTAAAGCTGTTACGGTACAAAGAAGCAGCCACTACAAGACTGACTGGACAACCTGAGATTTTAATGTCATGATATTTATGTCATGCCAGCAAGGACTTCCTACAACTGAATGGAAGTATCACGCAAAGTTTTAACCAAAGGTATTGTTCTTTCGAGATTGTATAATCTTCTTCTATGAGCAGCAGAGGAGGAAAAAGGAGGGGGAGGGAAAGACAAACAGTAATTTGTAATCATCTGAGGAAATACCTGGACTATAAAATCTGAAATCCTAGGTGTTCAAAAGTTGCCTAGGGAACTGACCCAGAAAAACACTAACATAGTGCAATTTTAACAGCACATTGTATTACACAGAATCCTGTAGATTGAAAATTTTAATATGATTACATTACAAAAGCTAGCAACAAGTTTTCGTTAGGACCAGTTTCATTGTGGGAAAGTTTTGTTACTCATAACAGAACTAAATCACCCAATGAAAATTCAGTTTACAAATGGACTTGGAAGACCTAAAATTGGAAGACCAATGCTTATTAAGCAAAACATACTACTTTTGAGAGGCAGAAATAGAGCATGTGTGAATAAAGAAAAATAAATAAATGAGAACCATCTTTTCTTGTCCTCTTTGGATATTTGTTAGAACACACATGAAGTGGCGAGTTCTCAAAATTCAAAGTTTCAAATAAAAACAATCCTAAATTTTTCACTACTGATCTTAGCTCACATTAATTCAATGGCATACGTAAAGTGGTCCAACCTAACCCTCAGTGATTAGGCTCAGTAATTTGGAGGCAATCATAGGCCCAAAGCACACAATAAAGTCATGTGCACTCAACAACATTAAAACCACAATCTCAAATTTTTACACTTGTTTCTCAGTAAACCCAAGGACAATGCTTTCTGAAAAATCCTGTATTTACACTACACTTCTTTACTTTCAAATCCAACTCTTCTCTGGAGCTCTGTAGATAAATATAATACATATATATATATTTAAAACAAATTTATGTAACTTGCTCCATACTATAAATAATCTAGATCAGCTCATCTTGCCACTTCAAGAATAACAAACCCGGTTACCATATGAACAGCAGATTTATTAGCTTTAAGGACACAATTGAGTACATTTCCATATGAGGCACAGAAGTACCTCAGGTACAGAAATGTCTGTAATGTGAAGAGGATAGGTACATGAAATAGAAAAGGAGACAACCTGGGTAACCTGAGAAAAGCTTTACATTCAGAGCTTCAGACTTGTTTCAGTTTCTCTCAAGTAGAACAGAATGTCTATAAGCAAAAATGCTTCCTATTGTAGGCTTAAGGTATTAATTCAGATGTATGTTGTGGTTCACATAGCCCTGCAGGCCTTCTGGAAAAAAAAATTTAGTAGGAGAGAGCAACAAGGGAAGGCAATACAATGAAAGCATATTTTCAGTTCCTGAAGTTTACAGGAGCACTGCATTTTCTCTAGGAAATGTACAGAGATTAAATGAAAGACACATTCATTCATAAAGATCAACAGATAATTGCTCACAGATTCAACCTCTTATAAATATCTCAACTTATAAAATTGCCAACATATTTCAGAAGACTAGAAGTGCTCAGTAGTGTAATTACTATAATTTTAGTGATTTTCAATCTATAGTGGCATTTTACACAATGCATAGTACCTACTGAAATCTTTCCACTTGCTGTATTCTTTCTTTTCCACCAGATGGCTCAATCGCATTTCAAACAAGTAATTTACTCAGTAGTGCTGAAAAAGAATTACTGGCCAGAACACCAACCAAGTCATTTGAAAAGCTGACAGAAAGGTGTTTTCTGTTTGGACCAGAATAAAGTAGCTCTCTTCTCTACCATATTTTACCATCAACATGAAGAGTAAGGTAGCTGTGGAGAACTAATTTTTCCTTCATTGCTGTTTCTTATTTTCAAATACTTCAGATGCTTTTTTGTTTTTTTTTTTTTTTTTTTTCCCATTTATTCTATTTATATAACATTCCCTCACTTATTTTTTTTCCTGAAATGCGTATTTCAAACACTAGAGCCAACATCTCAATTTTTTCTGCTAAAACACAACATAAACCTGACAGAAATTCTAAGTGCCAGGCTATAAATTTTTAATTCCCAAAAGACTCCTTCTAGTTCAAACTTCCAGCTAACTTACGAAAGAAAAGAGAATTCACTGCCTAAAACTCAAAAGGACATATTTTGGGGCATAGAATAGAGGGCAAAAAATTGTGTCTGTTACCTCTCTGCTAATATCTAAATCATAGTCTTGAGGCTCCAGGTCTGTCTCCGTCACTGCTACCGGCTGAACTTTAAACCACTCATTTTCATCCTTGTCTTCTCCACGAATTGCCCTCTCAAGTAACTGCAAATCAAATTCTTGCTCTCGTTTCCACTGGTAATAGATACAAAACAATTAACAGCATTCAACCATACTGCCAAATTCATTATTTAGCAATGTACATTACTACTGCTGCAATATATTGTTGAAAGAATCCACGGAGCAAACCACTTAACTGACAAGAAAAAGAAAATACAACTCTTTTTTGGCATATGCAGGTGGGAAATTTGGTATTGAGTTATGCTACACAGATTTTGAAGGATTATTTAATCTTGCAGTTAATGTTCAGTAGCATTAAATTCTAACAAATGCATTAATCACAATTTCACATATGCTGATTAACATGGAACTAACTACACAAACATTTTTGGAAGCCAGATGTCAATATAAGTGAGTCTAAAGACTTACAGACTAGTCCTACGCACTGCAGTGTGAATTTGAATCACTACGTCAAAATGGCATTTATATTGCAGGTTGACACTTACAACTTGAAAGTTTTATGTATTTTTTTAGAATAATGCCTAGTGTTTGAAACTGATAATATTGTCTGTACACTAGCATTAACTTGCCGTGAATTCAAGAATAAAAATTTAGGAACTTCTAAGCTCTTCTGACTTTCCTAAAAGCAGTATCTAGCTACTTTCACAGAGTCTTTACAAGGTAAGCATGTAGCAATAATAAATTCAGAACATTAAAACTAAGCAGCCTAATTTAGTTCCCAAATCATTGCATAGTAGCTCCTTTCCAACTACAAACAATGCAACTGCATACAAATTCGTGCTTAAGAACACTACCAACACTTTTTTGTTCAAAAAATTAAGTTCAGTTGTAGCGCCGTTCCATCCATCAGATCTCATCGGCTTTGCCATACAGATTGGAAGCACGGTATTAAAAGCAGTGGGAAAGAGAAGGGACAAAAAGAACAACAAACAAATTATCCCCTCAAGCATTTGAGGGTATCAATAAGAGAATTATAGAAGAATTATGTTTCTTTAAAGTATCTCCAGGATTTCTGCTACAAATCTTTGGTTGGAGTTTGAACTCCATGGGAAGTCCTTAGACTTCATTATGCTACCTGCATTAATAAATCTAATTGAAACCTATTCATGCACAAGCTCTCAATATTCACTCAGAAGATACATGAATTCCATTTATAATTAAAAAGTTAAATAGCTAAAAGGCAATTATATCTCAAAAAAGAAAATGTTTTTCTTCACAGAATTCAAAAGAGAAAAAAATGTTTTCTCATACAAATATTCTAAACTCATTCTTCTACTCATATTCGAACCAGGCCTGATTGACATAGTATTACTTTCAAGTTATTGTATATAGATAAGAAAAACATCAAACCATTCTTAAGAAGCAGAATTTTTATTGGCTTTGATGTTGCAAATTTTACATTAAAAAGGCATTGTATATAGCAAATAAATTCATGTACTGTGATCAATACTTAAAATGCCATACTACACTTGAAAACTGACCAATTAAAAATTAAGAGTTACGCATACAATGTATGTTTAAAGCAACTGTTACACACTGAGCAGCAGTTCAATTATACATTTAAATGTTTGCCACTTTGGCTGCTAAATAATTGTAATGCTGTAAGTAATTGTGTTATCAAACATGCTTTTTGTGTACTGAAGCCCTATAGGTACAAGATATGAGCTCTATAAAACATTGCTAGAGCTCAAAGATTCTATTTTAATTTTTTACAGCAAGAAAAAGACCAAGATGGCACCCAAATTTATAGATAAGGTGTTTGCCACAAATGTTAATAAGGAGTGAAGGAAAAATGTTTAAATTCAACTTGTGTATGTTATGTAAGTCAGGAAACATAAGGAACTCAGATTTACTTCCAAGTCAAATATCCAAATAAGAGTGATGCTATAGTTCTACAGGCTCACGAACATTATGTAACTATCTTTAATAAATTTGTGATTGCAAAACAGAAGACAAAATAGATGAATGTCTCCCAGTAGTGCACTCGTATTTACTGGGAAAGTAAATACAAATAACTGGCTGTAAATTAGTGCTACTGAGCAGTGGGAATGACAGGCTGAATATTATAGATTTTTTAATGCTAGCAATTGATACACATACTAAATGCAATTAAGCCTGGTAAAAATTGAGTAGTCCTGTTAGAAATTTTAAAATAACTACAAAATTCTGCAAATTAAAAACAAGCAAACAAAAGAAAAAAAAATAAAAGAGGCATTAGGTATGATGAGTGACAAATCTAAAAGCAAGAGATCTTGTGCAATGAATTAGGTAAAACAAGGTGATCATTCTAAAGCTCTAGTGGACCAAATAAAAAAATAATTTAAGAGACCATGGCATAAGTGCAATTACAGTACAATCTTGGTTTAGCACCAAGTGAGCAACTGGGTAGCCACCAATTAGAACTGCTTTGGTTAGTATCCAAAATGTACCATTACAAACTTATTATCTGTACAGCATTTTATGTCAGAATGCAACAAAAATCCTTTTCTTTAGCAGCCTAAATTTGAGCCTTATTAGAATATTCTACATTTTGAGCTTTAAAGAAGAACTTGTATCAAACACAATTGCTCTTACATAAATTTCCAATCAGCATGATTAAAGTTGATTATACATTTATCAGCTTTTTTACAAAAACAAACACTACCTGGGTCTGATATTACCACAACCATCTTGCAGCCTGATTTATGAATTAGAAAGAAAAATACCCATGGTGAAAAAGAACATTTTAAAAGGCTCATTCCATTATGAAGTAGTTTTAAAACTGTACAAGCTTCTTACACTTTCTAAATACAACTCCAATAGAAACCAACCATCACTGAAATCACTCCAATATACTTCCATCTCCACTCAGCACTCTAACCTCTGATCAACTTACCTGCTGAACCTGCTACATACACTGTAACTACTAGTAAGAAAAGATCATCTGTCATTCACTCTGTGAACTCATTTTATACTGTATAACACTAATTTAATTAGACTCGAAGCAACACACACACTCCAGTGAAAGTGCTTGCTAGGAAAAAAAAATACAAAGATATTTTTAGTTTAGTCCTTTTAAGGCATATCTAACATACTGAGCCAATGTCTGCAGATATGGGCCTGATGAAAGACCGAGATGAAACAGACTGCCTTTCTCCTTGGCTAAGAGTTCTCTTGCGTTCACGAACTAATGCTTTCTGATGTCGCTTCATTCTTTCTAGCTGTTCCTCTGCACTCATCTTGCCTCTTTGGTGGTCTCCAGAGTATAAACGTTCCAAGGCACTCTTTGGTCTTTCCTGTAGAAGTACAAGACACACAAAACACATGCTGAAATCAATACCTTATAAGAAGTATACAAAAATTTAACACTTTATCCTACCTTATTACTAAATTAACCTGATTTTGTTCTTTTTGACTCTATATTTTGTGTTAATAGTGCTGATTTTTGGTTCTAAACCTTGTTTGATAAATCTATTTCAAATGCATTCATTTATCTGCCTTCCCAATTCATTTAAAAAAGTAAAAATAGAGATTTTATTAGATCACAGGTGTTTGCCCTCTCCCATGCTGCTACAATCCCACTTCCTGCTGTGCAAAATATACTCTGGGCTTAAATATTTATAATGGTTAGACATTTGCCTTCAGATTTAATTTAAAACTTACCTTGGACCTATCCCTTCGAAGTGTTGCAAATGATGAAATGGTAGATGATTGGTGCAACCTGGAAGTTGATCCAGATAAACCTTTATGAGGAAAAAGAGAATGCTTTAAACCAAAATTACAGACATAACGAAGTGTCAGACATTTAAGTTATGCTTTTTCTGTGACATTCTGGTTACTGGTTTAGGTCATATTTCACATTTTGCAGTTCTGAAGATTACAAAGGGCATGAACTTTATTTCAGCCCAAAATAATGTTTCAGATCATTACTGGTCAAAATTCAGAAAGATATACAGCAATTTAGAAGCTTATATTACATGAGGTACGCACTGAACTCAGCTGTATAACAGTAAATAAGCCATATAAATAATCACATTTATGAAGAAAATCAACCCTCAATATTCACAGGAAAGGAATAAGAAGAGAATGGCTAAGAAATTAATTTCTTTTCCCCAAGCATATCCTCTGCTGTCATGTGTGAAACTTACAGGACTGTAGCACAGTGAGGATGGAATGTCAAATCACATTTAATATCTGGGGGTATTGTATTTATATTCTTTATTGCTTTCATTTCAATGGCAATACAAGTGTTTTTTATAAAATACTTGAGATTGTAAAAGATTACACAGAAATTATGAGGAAAAATCACTCGAAAAACAGGAAACATTCTAACAGCTAATTTCATGGTTTGCTATGCTTTTTTTAAAGCGTTATATATTAAGTTGCTTTGCAGAAGTCTGTTTGTCTGTAACATTACACCATTAAAATGAACAAATTCTCTAGACTTTCAAAGCATTGTATAGTTAATCTAAAAATAATGGTCTGATGACAAAAACCATCTTCAGAAACTCCTAGGACAGAAAAGCTCCTACAAACACAGTACTGTTAAAAATTAACTACAAGTACTGTTAAAAATCAACTACATAAATTCCTGGCTTACCACGGGTAGGTAATGTCTGGTATCTACTGTCAGAGCTTATTAAAACACTGGAAGGTTGGCTGAGATCACCACCTATTGTTGCTAGTTCTGGTTCACTCATGTATGAACGCAGCTCCACCTATACAGAGAAATACTCATCAGCTCAAATGAAATCACATACATCAAGTCTCAGTAATCTTAGAACAAATCCTAAAGCTTTGTTTCTGGATAACTAACTCTTTCTGCCATTATTACATTACATAGATCTCGCTCTGCCATTATATCCCTCTCCTTATTACAAGACCTAGAGGTCATTGCATTTTACAGACAGTACTATATTTTATTATAGGTTCATACCTATAACAGGTTCATATATCTTTAAAGTGCAGATCTTTAGGTGTATGAGTGCTCACCCTGTAATCTCCATTTACATACTGTCCAAGTTCTCTGTCTCTTTTTCTTTCATCTGACTGACGCTTCAGGCCCCGCACTGATGTGTGTCTGATGACAGTGGCTTCTCTTGGGAGAGGTGGAACAGCTGGTGGCTGATCATCAGGACTGTACAACTGAGGGAGAGGAGGTCTGGGTGGTGCTTCATCTTCCTGGTAACAGGAAAACATGGGGTTTTGGCAAAGAGTCTGAAAACAGTCTGGCATAAACTGATTGTAATTTTACTACATTATATGAGTTACTTGTGACTGCTTTAGCACGCTTGCCTCTAACCACACCAGGAACTTGAGATTTTTAAAAGCAAGTAAGACCCAAGAAAGTAAACAACTAATCAACCACAAAGCATTACTGAGGAAGATTCTGCACTGGTATGTCCTAAACCAGCATATGGGTGCTACGTAAAACTCTAGATTAGGCACATATATCTTCTGCTGCAAGCGCTATTGCTCAGCTTCGATACAAATACCTTAAGAGTCTCCCTGTTCTGCCTCTGCACTGTGTGCACTTGGTAACCATGAAACCTTCAGTGGTTCTGCCTGAAGTACATGGAAACCTTAGGGAAGGGATCTCACACGAGCAGTACTTACAACCTTTGGCTTGAGCTTAATTGGTGACTGAAGAGGTGGCTCGATTTTTTTCAGCTGCTGTGCTTGGTGCTGCGTTCTGGTCTGGAAATAAGGCTGTGGATACAGCCTAACCTCCAGAGAGGATTTAACAGGACTGGGTGGAGGGCTTTGCGGAACTGAAAGTTTGCTGTCCGCAGTTGCAAGGGAAGCTGGTAAGGAAGGCACTGATGGCTGAGAAAATGAAGGCACTATTTTTCTCTCTAAGGGAGAAATACGCAAATATGTTAGGTGTTGTTTCTAATCAATAATTTTCATAAGAATAGTAATTAACATCCTTAGACTTCATAAAACAGCCCTAATACTCTGCACATTGCTTTGATCACAAACGGGGGGGGGGGGTGTTGACATAAAAATGATTGTCAGATTGCAGCAAGGGTAGAAAACATCTTGACGAGGATTCAAACAACCCTTTCAGGGTAAATATAAAAATACACACTTTAATATCATCCAGTAAAGTTCCTTGGAGATGGTACTGGGGGAGAAGGAAGGAAAAGCCTGAGAGTCATAGAATCATAGAATAGTTAAGGTTGGAAAGGACCTTAAGATCATCTAGTTCTAATCCCCCTGCCATGGGCGGGAACACCTCACACTAAACCATGCCACCCAAGGCTCTGTCCAATCCGGGCTTGACATCAGTTCATAGGCTGTATTTGGCTCCATGCCACAGATTCTGTATGATGCCTACAGATTTGGACAAGGCAAAACACTCATAGTCATACCTTAAATAAAATCTCACCATCGCAGAACTATTTTATCTCTGCAGGTAAAAGGTGAGCAAAGATACTTTACACATAAAGTGATTTTACAGTAGGTATTAACTGTCTTGCTGTCCCAATGCTTAGGTTTTTTCTTTGAAACATAAGGTAACTGAAATGCAGACCACATACACTTTGCCTTCCATAGCTGACGTTGTTGCTTTGCCCACCAAACACCTCCCTGACAGGAGAGGAAGGGAGAAAGTAACTATATCAACACAGAAAGCAGCCCCTGGGCAGAAGGCAGAATAGATACTACGCTGGTGTTAGCCTGGCATAGGACAGAAGCTCTTTCTGAAACTTAAAGAATTCAGACCATTATTATTGTTCCCTTTTTATGGCTTGTTACATTTTTGTTCACCAGTATGTGAAAAAAAAAACCAGCTAAAAACCTCTTTGCCACCTCAACAAAAAAGCAAGTAAATGAGTTCAATGAAGAGAGATTACTGAGAATACCAATAGCAAAATTAACTGGATTTTCTGCAGTAGAACAAACTTATAGACTACTTGTGCAGACCCAGAGATTCAGCTGCATATTTTTTATGCTTTAATTATGCTCTCCTTACCTGGATTCTTGATAGAGTTTACTATGGTTTTGTAATTTGCTTTATTTGCACTCAAACCAGCTATAACATCTTCAATTCTCCACAAGTCTTTTTGTATTTGTGTTTTCTCCTGATGGTTGTAGTAAAAATAAAAACAGAAAAGGCAATTATATCTCCATGTTATTTTATCATGGGTTTATCCTTTTCAAACCAAAACCAAACTAATGTTTCAGAATTTACATAAAAACTCAGAAGTCTAGAAATAAGTTACATAATTATTTTAAAATTAGAAATAAAGCAAATCCAACCAACCAACCAAAACAAAACCAAACAGAAAACCCATCATCGAAGCCAAAAAAGCCCCCAAAAACACCAACATCCAAAAACCAAACGAAAACTAAGACCCATCAACACAAAACAACATATCTTGCCCATAAAATTTATTAGAGTATTTTCTGAGTCTTTGAAGACTTCCTATGGAAGATTCTGGGAAAGAGACACCTCTACATCTTTTTCTGCAATCTGATGCAGGCTGCAAAGACCTAGTTTAATGTTCTGAACAAAATGAGTTTACAGATTATTTTCATTTGAACTTTGTATATCCTATACTAGCGCACTTAAGACTGCTAAGGCAGCTATACCAAACTCATCTTAATATATTTAAGGGAAATTCCCAACATTAAAAAGACAAAAAATTAGTATAGTCACCCTAAATATTGCTGTGCACTTCCTTTTATTGGATGAAATATAAAACCAGAACTAACTCAGAAGGGCTGAGAAAATTTAATTTCTGCTTATATTTGAGTTGTTAGGCCTACTGGACATAATGTATTAAAGGTTGAAATATATTGCTGCTGTTCCAGGATTTGGTCTCATCTTGCATCCTATTTGCTTTACCAAGATTTCCAGAAGGGAAGAAAGGGAAGCTCAGTTTATAGTCTGGACTCTGCCTTTGATTACATCTTGTAGCCAGTGGCCTTGGCTACTGAAGCCACCACTTCATTCAGATGTTCATTGCAAGCATCATAAATAGCTATTCTCATCTATTTCATCAAAGCCTGGTAATTCTGCTTTCAAGAATTTACTTTAAGAATAAACTCAGTAAAATCAAGACAAAACTACTATTATTACGGAAAGCAGAAGGCAGTGAAACACTCCAGTTGAGAACTGCTTTACAAACTGCTCAAGAACTCTAGAAATCCATCACTTGCCATGAGCTGCAAAATAACCACTAATTAATCCTATAAGCATGAAAGAGAAAAACTTCAGTAAAAGCTCTTACACCTCATAGAGCTAAGGAAGGCATATAAATTGCTTTCCACTTTCTGTCTTTGATCAGAAAATATGTTCAGCCAGGTCACAGATCAGCGAGCAGGGTGCCAAGAACCAAACATTTAAATGATGGAAAATGTCATTTGCCTGTAGTAAACTCACTCGATAGATGGGATGTATCTTGAAAGATTGCCAGGGTACAAACTATAAATTTGCACATTTCATTTCATTTTTCTGAGATTAATCATACCACAGGGAACCAAATGATGGATTTACAATAATCAAGCCTCAGAAGTGGTTAAAAAAACACCCAAAACCAAACACAACAAAACAATCCACGTGTACAAAAAAATCCTGCTTCTGAAACCATTCAGAAAATGTTCTATTAGTAATGTACGAAAGCCAGGATATCTTCTAAGATTATTTCTTCCCATTAGTTAAATATTGATGTGAAGAGAGTATTTTAGATCAAAAATGGACTAGATCTAAAAGATAAACAGATGGATTTGGTTTTAAATTACAAAAGCAAAGACTGCTCTTTACAAAAGGGTGTAAAAATATACTTTATAGGCAAGCATGAAAAAGGTAACTTGTAGAGATAAACTGATTTCTCTAACTTCCTTCACATAGAAACATAATTCAGAACGATTTATAAAACCAGAGAAGAAATAGCAGCTAAAAAGTTATCACTGGCAAAATACTTATCAGTTAATTTCAGCATGCTCAGATCCCCCCAACCCTTAAGCAACAGACAATTAATCTACACTTACAAGCCAGATTTACTCTGACCAAGCTGCTTGAAAAAATCAGTTTTTAACCTCTTAATTAATGCTGTACAGAAACAACATAAACTGTTTACTACAGCACCTTCAGCCTGTACATACACAGAATTTTTAATAATATTCCAGGAAGACTGTATTTTTTTAAAATACAGTATGTATTAATGTAGTGCTGTTGGAAAATACTAGGTAAATGACCTTGGGTAGAGATTAAAAAAACCTCTAATTATGGTTACTTCAAGTAAGACACTTTTGAAGGAATATGGTTTTAAGAATATTCACTACTTTCTGAAATAATTAGGTTCCATTAATATCTCCAAAAAACATATTCAGAATCACATTTTTAAATCTTGGCCAAACATATCTATACATACATACATATATGTAAACATACATAAAACACACAAAGTGCATATGTTTGTGTGTGTTCATGTGCGTTTTGTTAAAATTATGCATGCATATGACAATACAAGGTGTTAGTAAAACTGAATTAACTCTTAATTCATTGCATTGCTGAATCAGATATCACACATGCAGTATTTTAAGCATGCTCAATGTTGAATGGGAAATGGTTAAAGAACTTTAACAAAGTGTATTTTGCTTAAGACCGTAATTTCCCTTTGTTAAGCCAAAAAAATTTATTCAGGGATGATTTTATTCTGAAATATCCCTGGGATTATTTGGAGGGATTTATTCTACAGCTGAGCTCAATTACACAATATTTTGGCTCTAGAAACTCAATGATACCCCCACTGCCCACAATTAAATGAAAATGGACTTTAAAGCATGCGTCAATTAAAAGTTTTACAGCTCTTGCTTTGACACAGAACAAATATCCCTCAGTAGTGAAAATAAACAGACTTCAATTTGTATCTGATATTTATTGCAAATAAATAAATTTTAACTAGTGAGCTCTTCTGGTCAGGGTATTTTGAACAGTAGCCTAAGATTTCAGCAAAAGATAACATTAGCTTTGTTCCTTGTATTTTTTCACTTAAATAAAACTGTTCTGCTTAAACACAGGAAAAAGAATGTGGACTATATTCCTTGCTTTAATAATAAAATCACCAGTTGTAAATAGGTACGTAGAAATAATCTGGTGTGCCACATTCAGTTCAGCAAACAGAATAACAGCTTCAAACAAAGCTTCTTTGTAAAATTCAAAACTGAATAACTGATTTAAAACTGAGATGTCTTCCAATTACTGATGGCTGTTAAACACTTATTCCACTTCACAAAACAATCTGCAGAGATAAATCTTCCATAAATAGAAGAACATGACAAAGAACAAGTAATGACAACATCGAGGAAGTGACTGATGTTCTCAAAAATGGGTAAAGAAGCCAGCAATGTCAGATCAAATAAATGGAAGACTAAGAAGTCCTGCACAGTGCTATAAATTAAATACATTATCAATGTCAAGATGTCAGCATGTAATAAAACCATAATAAAATAATGACAAATTTGCATAGAGAACTTATGAGAAACTATTACACATGCTGCAAGATAGCTAGTTACTGCACAGCTCTGCTGTGACAGTGTCTGAACTTGGCAAACTACACTACGTGACAGCTGAATACAGCGCAAAAATTGCAGAGAATTTCTCTTAGCAGATGATAGCTTTTAAGTTCAGACAAAATCATCTGGTAAGAAAACCAGCATCTGCAAATAACTCACCTGAGATACTAATGAACCATTCATCTGTTCCTCTAAGGCTTTTTTCAGCTGGCTCACATCCTTTTCCAATTTCAGATATTCATTCCAAGCATTTTCCATTTCCTATTAACAGAGGGAATACTCTAATACAAAAGTCATGATAAATTTCACAATACCCCTATAAATTCTCTAATTAAGCACCAAAGTGTTTTTAAGATAGTGGTGTTCTATTACAAAAAGAAGAGAAAAATCCATTTTGTAATCTATACTTTTGCTTAGGCTTGAGGATAAACTTCAAAACACTTTATAGCTCGCAAGATCAGGTCAAGAATCCCTAGTTAAAAAGCCTCTGGAGAGCTTCCTCACACAAAACTATTTCTTAAGCATGAAACTGGCATGTAATAGAATCTGAACTATGGTTAATATGCTATGCAGGAATCAAGTCTACTCCTCTAATTATAAACAAGTTTACAATTAAAATCCAGTCACCTGAAACAGAACTCACATTTTGAAACAGAAAGCATGTTACCCCTTAAAAGTTCTACAGACTGTGTTATAATGGCATTATAAGTGAATACATGAGCAAACACCTAGAAAACAAGGCTATCCTATCACCTTCACGTATCGTTTCCAGAAGCCACGGCACGACAGTCTGCCTTCAGACCCAAAACTGAGAAAAAACAAGGGTCTGGAGCATTTATGTAAGGAATGACAGAACTAGCTTTTTCTCTGAATTCTGGAAAAGAGATCACTTTGGAGTTGAGGAATAGAAATAATGGAGGTTTATGATACCATGACTAACACTGAGAAAGAAAATGACTTACTGTTCAGAACAGGCCTTAACTGCCCTATCCAACTACAGTTTTACTCTGATATTTTAATTATAATTTTCTTGAAAAACCACAAACCACACACCGTTGAAACTTTAGATATTTCAGCTCGGATATGTATGAGATCCTCTTGCAAAAGTCTCTGCTGGTAAGAAATTTTTTCTGCATGTTGCGGTTGGTCTTTGTACTGTTCCATCTGCCTGTGCGAAACCTCCAAAACAGATTCCAGCTGATCCTAACGAAGAAGAAGGTGGCAGTAAGCTTACAGTATTTACATGGAATTTTTATGTGGATGTACCTGTGGGAATGTAAAAGTTGTTTTCCATGCCCTCAGTTGTTCCTATAAGCCACTAGAGCTTAGGACTGGCGTCTTGTTATGGAGACTAAGATGTAAAGATGAAAAACTCCAAGAGTCTTAATTAACTATTATAACCAAACTTATCTGATATTTTCCATTATTTTTTTCTGTTAAGAAGCCAAAATTGTGAAAAACACAAAGCACTGAGAGTGAAATTTTATTAACAGTCTGTACAAAACTTTAATTTAGTTTCAGAGCTGTACAGAACTGTGGCGGCACAGCATCAGCTGTTTATTTAGGGATCCACTGCTATAGTTGAATTAGCCATAAAACCAAGGAAAGACAAGGAAAGGCAAAGCATTTTGTTATTGTCTACTATTTGAACTCTGACTTTAACAGAGGAGAAGTGGGTTCCAACTACAAACTTGTCACAGAAGATATTCCAGTATTTCAGTCACAATCCTCATAACTAAGTTCACAGCAATATATTTAAAACAGCATAGGTTTCTGAAATTACTACACACTTAAATCTCTCTCCCTTCTCTCACTCCTTTTTCTTTTTTTTTTTTTTCAAATACCAAAATATAGAACACCACACGTTACAACAAGAGCCCAGTATGGTAGCACACTGCTATTGATGCAAACAATGCTTGTGCAGGTGGGAAGAACTGCAAATGAAACATGACTCGGCCTCCAGCCATATGCATATTAAGACATAATGCAAAACTACACAGAAAAGTGTATGTACCCCAATTTTTAATAATGGCCAGAAAAGTATATGTATACATTTTAAAATCATTCATTTTCAAAATCATGTTTTCTAAAAGTAGAAACTCAACCCTACCACAGAAACTGATTTTTGCCTTATGTAAGCTTACACACATGTCCACAGAAAAGTACAACACAAGCAGCATTTAACAATTCGACTTTTTTCTTTGTAATTCCATATTTTGTTATTAGATACAAATTCTTATTTTAAACCCCTTTGTAATCTACTTACCTTGTTTTCCTTAAGAGCTCTTATTTTGTCCTCCAAGTCCTGCAGAATTTTGTCCTGCTCACAGAAAACACTTAGCTTGACCTGAAAATGAAATTATATTAATAAATGTTACATAATAAAAATCAAACAGAGAAGTCTCCTTTAGCAATATTGACCCCAAAGAATGTAACCTGTTACAGTACACCATAAACAGCCAAATAGCGCAAGAGCTTCTGAAGTGGTATTGGATACTTACATCAATATCACTTTCTGCGATTTTGACAGGTTTGGTACTTCGTTCTTTTAATGTGTCACGCCCTGTCATCTGAGAGGAACAGATTTTAAAGATGTGAGAAATTTGTTGCAAGCAAAACCTAATTATGCTTCAGCAATGAAAAGTTTTGTTAAATATTCATGGTTATTAACAACGATTAATCAAATGTCAGATATCTTTTCAAATATGGCTTTAGTTTTATTTTAAAAAATGGTATTAGAAAGATTTACAGGTTATATTAGGCTATTTAATAACTCTTACAGTAGCTTCCAGTAATTCCACCTGTCTATGGTTATGAAGGTTCTGTTCCTGCAAAACCTAATAGTTTTAACAGTTCTGATTTAATAGGTTTCGTGAAGCCAAAGGACTTGAATAGTTCCTTTGAATGTGTGGTTGCACGAATAATAGCATTAATTAATGACTAAAAATACAACTTTTTGGCAAGTATTTCATTCTACAAACTATAGAATCTTCCATAATGCAGGGTAAATTTTATTAAAGACAGACTGTTATAAAAATGCTACAGTGGAATTAAATACAATTAATCTATTTTGACATGTTTACAACATACCACATCTCTCATTCCATAAATCACTGTTTTCATATTCCATTTCTGGTGAGAAGATTATCTTCTCACATAACATAGTTTTTAAATCAATACAGAAACTATACTATATCATACTCCAACCTTAACAGCAATCTTAAAATTAAGGCATGTCTGTCTCTGTTTATACAATTTATTATTTCCACAGTTTACATGGGACCCTTTTTGTGAATAAATTAAGCTAAGAAAATGACAGTATAATGCAGCCCACTAACCAAACAGCTTCTTAAAGCCTTAAAGTTAATGACTTAATATTATTAGATTAGAATATTTTTAAGAATTAATTAAACAAAATACTATCTTTCCAAAGAAACATCTAGTGTTTAGAACTATAGCAGTCATATATGGTATATGTCTAGTCATATATAGCCAAGAGTTTATGAAGTAATATTCACTTAAATATTATCGTTAATAATATAAGACCAGAGGTCTTAATACAAGAACAGAAGTTGTTAGCTTTTTTGGTGGGGTAGACGAGGTAGTTTCCTTTTTCACTGACTGACTTGAAGTTACATGGTCTGCTTCTTAACCTAACAGGCACCTACAGGATCATGCTAGCTTTCTTAAAGTCATTAATTTGTGCTGTAAACATACCTTTGATACAATCTCAGTTTCTCTCTAATACGTTATATGACGTTAGCCATCTACACACTGCATTTTCAAACAACAAAGTAGGCTTAAAACAGAAGAGTATGGTCATCATTTATGGTTACTGTCTTCTCTCCTCCATTGGCAGACTTTATTCAAAGACTTAGAAAGACTCATGTGGTGAAATGTTACTTCCCCACCACCAAAACAGAAAGCTTTTACTGGGTCTCAAAACTTTGAATTTTTGGATGTTTCATTTTCAACAAAGATGTGTTTTATGTAAGAAAAATACTTTTCTTTCAAAAGTATTAATAGAATTATTTAAATGCTAAATCCTATGTATCCTATATAAAATAGCAACGAGTAAATGTAAGCATACATACTAGCATGTCAAAGTAAAAAATCTGCACACTTAATTACCTGCAAGCTAAGAGAATGCAAAAGCCTTTTCCAAAGCACTAGAATTAACATAAAAAACAGAGCCTACAGATTTGGGAGATATTCTAAGTTACATACTCAGAAATGTAAAGAATTTGTTAATTATCAAGCAGTGAACATGAGAACATAATGAAGATTTAGCATGCTTACATATTTTCAAAATTACATGTAGGAGCCTCTACTTGACACAGTAATTTTCAAAACATGATAAAACAAAACCAAACACTAAGGGCAGCCATAATTTCACATACAGACTCCAAAATGGTGGAAAAAAAAAGGAGGGAGGGGAAGGAAAGAAAAAAAAAATCTTACAAAAAGCATTGCTGTTTACCATAAGATACCTGTAAAAGCCAGAATGTGTAAACATTGACTGCTATTTTTAAAAGCAATGGGATGAGCACATTTCAGATGCAAGCAGTCTTACATGTATACTGGATAGTAACCCTTGTGCTGAGTTCTTCAGCACTTTGTAAATCATGTTGATCAGAGGTCCATTATTTTCTATCTGTTTCAAACAAAAGTTTAGTAATAGCTTGTTATAGATGTAAAAATTAAAACCCCCAAACCTTACAACTCAAAACTCCATGAGCAACCATAATCACATACTTTTATGTCATACCAATCTTAAGGTTTATAGTATATATAATATAATCTGACATTATGGAAGCTATAGCTGGATATCTACCTATCTTGTTAGATCGTGGGTAGATTGCTCACCCAACCATAGGACTTCTTTACTTTTGTAAAACACACAAACACACAGCACAAAATAAATTTGCTCAGACATGTCCAATTGCAGTTTCAAGATTGCTGGGAATTACTGCAAGAAATTTTCTGTAACGCAATATGCAGCAACACTTGAACCAACAGCTCTATATTGGTCATTTCAGGCACCTAGTCAAAACCTCAGTAAAAAAAAAGTATTTCAATCACACTAACTCTTCCTCCCATAACAAGTACCTGCCATGCACTATTTCCTTCATTTTATATGTGACACAAGCCTGCACTGGCAACCTCTTTCAACTAAACAGCTTCAGATATTAGAGTATGACTGCAAAAGTATAAAGCAAGATCACTATTAAACCACTGAGAAAGCCAACAGATTTGTTTCAAGTGGTTGCACAATTTGTACTTGGTGACACAAAGTTTCCTTTATTCCTCATCCATTTCTGCCGAGGAATGTTTGTAAATTATTTGGAAGTGAGGCTGCCCATCCATCCCTCCTGTAGCCTGCTTGAACATGATTTCATAGTCACGGAAAGGGAAGCTTGCTTCAGCACTTGTGTTTCACCTTATTTGCAAACTCATCTCAGAAGCCTGTGCGGAAAAGCGTGGTCTTAATTCTTTTGCTTTTCATTACTGCTTTTCTAATACAGGGTCTATTCACTTTAGAGACTAAAAAAACAACTTTGGAAACAGCTGTGGAAATGTATTTACAGAAGAGGTTAAACTTAGCTTACAGGTACACCATTTCCTTCATGCTCCACATACTCCTATTTCATTAGTGAAAAACGAATTACAGTCATTACAAAAGTATTTTTGTGTGTGTGTGGGGATTGTCCATGATCTGAGGGCAATATTGTTAAAGGAAACCCCCAGAATGTATGGCATTCAGCAAGTTCAAAAGTATCAATAATTTTTCCCAATAGTACAAGTAAACAGCCTTTAGACTTTTTTTTATGTCAGAACTAGATCACATGCAAGAGAAAACTACTGAAATGGATTAGTACCTGTAGAACATTTTTATAATTTATAATTCACTGCAATGTTGAACAATATCATCTTGGTATTAATGTAAGAATTATATCCTAGATAATATTTTTAAACTCTTAAAAGGATAAAAAATCAGCTCATATGAAAGGACAGAGCAAGGGGGAGATAAAACAGGTAATTACAAATTACTAAATGTTGTGTAACTGGTTACTGTACTCAGGTTTGGTATTATAGCATGTGTTTCACAGTCAATCACTATTCCAAATTGGAAAGTTATATTCTGAAACCTCTAAAGGGATCTTCAGAAATAATGGATTTAGTGAAACAAAAAAAGTTTAACTCCAGTTCTAAAATCTTCAGTTCTATTTGAAATTGTCTAATCCAAGTAGGTCTAACACAAAGCCCAATGAAGTTAAAAGAGAGACACGAATTAAAAGGCTTCCTGTCTAAGTCTTCAGTGTCTTAAATGAAAGGTACCACATATATTAACTGTGAATTTGCCATATTCCATCATTAGCAAATCAATATGTAATTTGCTTAGTTTCATACAGCATACTATTATTTTTTTCCTTACAGTGCAAAACAAAATCTCTACATTTAGTGGCAAAACACAAATGTAACCAATACAGATGTCTTCTCAAGTTTCACATAGCCTCATTAATCTCTCAGCAACCTGAAGTGAATTTTTACATTTTCAGACTAGTAGTGAAAGAAGGTTATTAAGAAATGCCCATCTTGAAAAATTACATCATTCTCATGGAAACACATTTGACTATTATTCATTTAATCATTTTGACTGTCAAGATTTCTGAATGGGAATTAATGCCAAAATTAAGTTTCTTTTCACAGAAACATCAGGCACCCCCAATACATTTCTCTTTTTGTCAAGCTTTGTCAGGTGCTACACATGCTCCAGGAAGGCACAAAGGGAGCTCCTGGGAGACCAAACAGCTCTTCATGTCTATGATTGCAACAAATCAGTCTGGATGGAATCCACTAAATATTTAAAACCCCATCCTAATAAGTCTGCTAAGCCTATAACACTTAAAATGTGGACACTTAAATTTGAAAATTGTTGTGTTTAATAACAGACAAAACACTACGTTTATTAATAAATTTCTCAAAGTGTGGGCCCCTTTAAGTTAGAATTTGTCATAAAATTCAGTCAACGGCTTGGGAAGCAGTTACATATGGCAAAGCCATGAACATAAGAAAAACAAGGCCTGAAGTGAAATGGGTCCGACCGATTTTATCTTATTTCACTACCCACATAATATCATTCATCTGGACTACTAGTTACACAAGTTCTTTGTACAAACTGAAGCAATTACATTTTTCAAGTTTGCACTTTAATGGTACAGACACTACAACAAAGATACTCAATATTCTAAGTACAAGAGTGAGGGCAAAAGACAGTTTCCATTTCTCAATAGTGACTTGAAAACCTGCAGGTACAAAGATGATACACAGAAGATCACCAGGTTAAAAAAAATGATGGAAGTAGACTCCTATAAAATCTTACCTTTAGATCCAAATATTCCAAATCCTTTTTCAACTGGATATAAGTGTCATCCGCCTTCAGGTAAGTCCATAGGAAAAATATAATGTGATGTATTTGAATATTTGAAACAATTTCAGAATACTTGGATTAGTTATATATAAGAAAATGATGAAAGAGGAAACAATATAACACAGTAGGAAGTACACAGAAAAAGCACATTTGCTCCACTAGCATATTGCTATTTATAGCTGAAAAATGGGCAAAATGTTTCCCAAGAATATTACTACCCCACACCCACTCTCCAAACATATAGATTTGAGTTTTCCATTTCTCACGACATGGGTAACTACCTGAAACAGTACATTTTCAAAAGTTATTTTTTCAAGATCAATTTCCACAGATTATCACTTCACTGAAAAAGTTGTCCTCCAGCACAATAAGCCTCTTTATTAGAAGAATACTTGTACCTAACTGAATGTCAGATGTAACTAGAAGCCATCATATAACAAATCATTAGAATACTTTGGATCATATTTCATACATATTTTAAGATATTAATTCCTTTATTCATGGAAAAGTACAAAAGAAGTCTGGTGAATAAAATACTGAAAAAGATTTCAACTACACGATTAGAGAATCTATTTTGTCATTTCATTAATGGTATTCAACTTATTCTTTCTTTTTCATTGGCTCACCTGTAATTGCTGTCACCCTAGTTTTATAGTTACATTTATCTAGCAACATCTTCATTACAGTTACTTCAAGAAAAGCATGCTCAGAAATCATAAAAAAGTTATTTCTGCTTTTTTCAAAAGTATTTTTTATTTGCAACACCACAACAAAATAAATTCTAACTGTTGTAAATGAGCTTGTAGTCAGCCAAAATGCCCCAATATTCCTAGAATTTTTACTGCTATTTTGACAGGATTTTATATCCTGGGTACACTAAAATTCCGACTAAAAGAAAAACACAACTACAACTTTTTTCCAAGTTTTGAGCCAATAACAGCGTGTAGTTTAAAAAGGAAAGAAACCCCTTTATGCCATAAAACCAATAGATGGCACTTGCATTTCTTTAGAGGTGTTCACTTAAAATTCTTGTCCAATCAGCTTCTAAGCCTGGCTGAGACTAGAAAGTCTGCCCATTTTCTGAGAAATCCCTGTTACTATTGCCATCTTAGTGCAATTGTTCTGTGGGTGAGGTAAATTAAATTTTTCCAAATTAAAACAAATTGCCTTAGTTTTGAGCCAATATAAAGTCTTCAATTCCAAGACAATTAACCACATTTTATTCTCAGGTGGTTCCATTTTGGAGGCTCTAACATGAACCAAAGACCTCTAGAAGTACCTTTCTGCTTGATCTCACATTTAAAAGTTTCATACATGAGTGCAATAGAGAGCACTATTGATAATCCAAGATGCTCCTGAGCTTTTATGAACCAACATTCACCTGCAGAACTGACACAGTTTCAAGCTCATATGAATGCACAGACCTGCTAATAGATTTCAACTGGCAGGTGAAGCAGCATGTGGCACAGGAAGCCAATCTCATCATGAAAGCAGCACAAAAAAATGGTTTTGCTATCTAGTATTTTAACCCACATTTCTAAATATGCAGCATTTTCAGAAATAATATAAAAGAAAGTATACATAACACTGAAGCATAAGCAGTGTGCCTTGTAACTTAAAATGCTCATCTTTTATAGCAAATACAGCAACAAAGAAAAAACACAAATAAACCTGGGAATTGCAGAATGCCAAAGAATGGGCAAGAAAGCACAGACTCAAGCACGCCACTAATAAAGCATTTGCAGAGTCACAAAATGTCATACGGCACAGATGAGCCACGCAGCAGCTGACCTGATAGGTGGAATTAGTTGGCAAATGCTGCAGTAACTGTGCGATTGTGTAATTTCGTATACTAGCCAACTTAGCCTGATGTCTCCTTAATCGAATGAGAAGCAATGTTAGCTCTTCAGGCTGCAGGTATTTAGACACATTGTAAAGAGGAAATTAGCAGTCTTTAGGGAGAGTAAATGTAATTACATTTTTCACCTCAGTGCCCCAAAAGCAGTTACTTGAGATGATTAAGCAATTATTTAATTAACTCTGCGTTTGGTCAAATAAACATTAAAATGTTGGGTCCTGTAATAACAGACAGCTCATCCTTGTTCACATTGCAGATAACAGGAAAATTCCTACAGGTTTTACTGGGAGCTGGGTAAGATTAAGCTCTCATTCAAGTTATATGAAGATAGGCTGAGAAAGTTGGGCCTATTCAGCCTGGAGAATAGAAGGCTGTGTGGAGACCTCAAAGCAGCCTTCCAGTATCTGAAGCCTACAAGGATGCCGGACAGGGACTCTTCATCAGGGACTGTAGTGATAGGACAAGGGGTAATGCATTGAAACTTAACCAGGGGAAGTTCAGGTTAGATAAAAAAAGAAATTCTTTACTTTAAGGGTGGTGAGGCACTGGAATGGGTTGCCCAAAGAAACAGTAAATCCCCCATCCCTGGTAGTGTTCAAGGCCAGTCTGTACAGAGCCTTGGGAAACATGGTCTAGTGTGACGCATCCCTGTCCATGGCAGGGAGCTGGAACTAGATGATCGTAAGGTCCTTTTCCAACCCAAACCATTCTATGATTCTAAGTTAGTAAAGTTTTATCTAATACAAACACATACTATGGAATGAGCAGTGTTTTAAAATTTCATTGCAGTACTGTGACGACACAAAAAGAAAAGGGAAAAGTATCTGCTCTCTCAACTTACCGACTTGCCATGCAAACTGGGTGCACTCACAGTATGTGTCATGTAGCCCATGGAAGGCATAGAGCGTCGATCAATATGAGTTGAGCTCTGTAAGAAGCCACAGCCGGAATTGTAAGGATTGTCTCAAGTGAGAGGGATGTTGAACTTGAGGGAAAATTCAGAAGATATACACCCCTGCCATAGATTTCCTATTTGAATTCATGGCATGCTTAGATGAGAGCAACAATCATGGACCAGCCAGAACCTTTGATGATTATGCAAAACTTATGAATGAACAAACACAAATTTGGCACCTACGATGCTGGGCATATCAGTGGATTCTGGCAGCACAAGATGCTTCAGCAGAACATGCGAAGGGGCTTCCAGCAGATAAAGAAAATATTCATAAAGTTCCCCACACACACACACCCCCAATGTCTCCCAGAGAAAGGCTGGTGGGCTTATGCAGGTTGGTACTCCACACAGCAACTGCAAATGGCCTGTTTTAGCCAGGGAACATTAAGCTACTAACATGAGTGACACCTTGTGGCAATGGGTTCCATTAATACGTGGGTTTTCTTAAATAATCATATTTGATATGCTCCTTTCTCTTATGAAAACCTACTGCACATCCATTCTTTCATCCTTCTCTTAATGCCAAACTTTGATGGCTTTCTTCAAGGCACAGTAAATGTCCCATGATTTATTTTTATTCCTGAACCTGAATTTCACTGAATGTTGTTTTGTTCTACCTTTTTTTTTTTAAAGTGTAGCTGAATGGAATTTAATAAAGAATTCCAGGGAGGAGGGAGTGCCACAAAATTCTGAAGACATACACATTTAAATGTAGAACAACACTGTGTGCTTACATACACAAAACATGGGCATTTTCTCCAGAAACTTTTGCAGAACTTTCACTGAAAGGTTTTACAGATGAGGAAAACTCTGTTTCCCTATATTAGTAAAACCAGGATGACATAAAAGTTTTATGAGTAAAAAAATATATACAGCCATATTGCATGGGAAGGGAAGAGACTGCTGTACATTTCTTTGATAGGAATGTAATGCTGCTTCAACTTACACACAGAGAAACCAGTATCAGGAATGAAAAAAAAAATATTTATTTCCAGTACTGCACATCACTAACTAATCCTCTGATGGTGTATTATACATCTATAAGTGCTGAAAGACATCTGACACAACACATATACACTAGGTAAAAAGTCTAAATCATGCATGAAACTGGCATGCAACCTAAAGTCATGGTTCTGAACCCATGCTGGGTATCTGAATTCACAAGTCTCTTTCATTACAAATACTTTCCCCATCAGAGCCCATGGTTCTGTCAAAGAATACAGAGGCCTTCATTTTCACTTATTCCAGCAGAAGAGCTACCAAGACAAGCAAATCCTACATTGACTGAATCCTGAATTTCCCCAATTTCCTTAGGCAAGGAGAACTACATAGAGTACCGAACAGCAAAACCTCTGTCACCTCTGATTAAGAAGTGCCTACAACACAGTGCATACAAAAAAAAAAAACCACAATGAAACTCTGCAGGTTAGTTTCAGACTAACACTATTTGATTTTGGTTAGCCTACCAATAATGCTTTGCAAAGAGCTTAAACTATCAAATGCAGGAAAAACTTACCTGGTTTTAGCCATATCTAAAATCTGAATCAGCTGTAAGACTAACTACAATAAGAATGAAGAATTCATCCTGCTGAGTTTTAAATTCTTGTCTACCTACTCTATACATTAAAATACTTCAATTTGTATATTTTATACATATAAATATATGCCTTCCAGTTTTTGAATAAAAATATTCCAAATCAATGTGAGGTGCCATGAATTTCCCTTTCTTAACAAAGAAAAAAAAAATCTGAAAGAATCAGAACGATAAAGAGCACTGGGAGAACATTATCCACTGTATTAACTTCTATAACCTGTGTGCAATGAAAAATCACTAAAAAGAATTATCAGTGTATCACACCACACACAGAATAGTATGAAATTAGTTACACTGCATACAAACCTTTACAGCATGACTTCGTATCTTCCTGGGTGATCCGGCAAAAGGAACATCTATAGTCTGTCTTTCATCAGATGGTTTAACTGTAAGCCGTTCTGCAGGAGTGTGTGGTCTCCTTGGGAGAAAGCTTTTTGGAGGTCCAGGTGGAGGAATATCAGATGGAGAGGGTGGAACAGATATTGATCGTGGAACATCTAATGAACTTTTTGACTTACCACGATCAATAAAGTCTGAAGAACCTACATAAAGTGGGGCAGTGGGACTGCCGTGTTTAAATTGCTGTCTCTGCTGCCATTCATATAGCTGCCACACAGTTCCATCTTTATTTGCTTTCCTTTCCTCCTGGGACATCTTCAAGTGGCTGACACGATCTTGTGCATATTTGTAGTCACTCGGTAAATTGCGGTTTGGGGGTGGCGGTGAGCTCCCTGAAGGCTGCCTGGTATTCTTTGGCAAAGTGTGATAGTTTTCAGGAAAAGGTGGATTGGGACCCTGACGTGTAAGAGTCTGATCAGAAGTGAGGCTGTAATGGAGCAGGTAAAAAAGGGCAAATTTTAGCACACACTCATGAACAGGAGGGAATGATAAAAAAGTATAAAATCTCTAATGACATTAGTAGAGAAGCTACAAGACACAAAACACGAGTCATTTAAAAAGAATTTTCAAAAATATTAACAAAGTAATATTAATGAAACCTACCCTGCACAAAAACATTACACTGTATTCGTGCAAAAATGCAAATAATATAAAAACAGGCTTTTAACTTGGTGTCTAACCTAGGATGACTTACTAGAAATAAACTTAAAGGACAGCAGTATTATGTACTTAGGCCATAAAAAATGTCGAGAACATGAAGAAAGGAATTATTATTGTTGTGTTTAAAGAGCAGACCTGTAAACAAAAATCTTGCTTTCCACCGAAAGCCAGTAGGTGGTGCAGTTTATGAAAAACACATGCACTCTCTTTGGAAAAAATTACCTTGAAGGGCATGAGAAAATCTCACAAGTTACAGAATGAGTATCGCAGATAATTTTTCTTCACAAAAATGAAGCAAAAAGAAGGAAAGGAACAGCTCGAAGTCCCCAACGTCTGTATGATATACGTTCATCTGACCTAATGCTACTGAGACTTGTTTTAAGCAACAAAGCTTTCTGCAATAAAACTCATTAACAAACTAGAATATCAAGAGGCGTTACATCCTGGCTTTAGTACTGCATCCATCATATACTTAAACTGTAGAAATTACATCTTTTAGTAGGCAGTTAAGATAGCAAAGGCTTCGACAAACTGCAGTTAGCTCCCTCTCTGACTTTGAAGTCAGAATCTTCCAGTAGCCTCATGCACAAACTAATTTCTGATTCTCCAGTTAAATATCTGGGATTTCTGCAGATGCAGTCATTCTTCCATTAATTCAAGATCTCCAGACAGAAAACTATTCTGCTAGACTTGCTACAGAGCACTGATACTAAACAAAAAAAAACCAAAAAAACCCAACAAAACACAAATGCAGAAACTGAGATCACGTTCACCACTCTCTGCAGGAATTCCACAGAAAAGAAAGGACAGGATGGAAAGTAACATCTCTGTTCAGCATCCAAGATTAACAGAAGCAGGAGGAACAGAATTTCTATGAGTAACTGCTGCCCAGTACTTGCCCCCACCTCCTTCTATTTGTAGGATTTGGCACTGTTGGGCTGTCTTGAAACAGAGATGCTCTTGAAGGATACATAATTCCTCATACCGAAAAGCAGAATAAGCACACTGCGCTGCATGGAGGATTACAGATTTGTAAAAGCTCTTCTCTCCTACCACAGAGCATCAATACTATCTCACATTTCACAATGAAGGCAGGCAGGTAGTATGAACAGAGACAACTCAAAGATCAGCCTTCAGTGGTTAAGTAACCTCTTTTCTTTGCCTATCTCATTACCTCATTGGTACTCTCTATGTTCTGTGCTGTGCTGCCAATTCTTTCCCCATGAAAAATCAGAGTGATTGGTAGAAACATGTTTTCTCTAGATAGGAATGAGAGCTGAGAAAGCTTGGAGCTAGTTATGCCTTGAAATGACATCTGAGACAGGCATGACAGATCTTTTTGGTGATCTCTCTGTGGATGAATGGGGAATAGAGCTTGACCATTCCTATACACCAAACTGAGGCAGCCTTTATGAAGGCAACGCCAAACTATTAAATTATAGAATAGTTAGGGTTGGAAAGGATTCTGAGATTATCCAGTTCCAACCCCCCCTGCCATGCGCATGGAAAACACTGCAAACCATCTGTGTGTGCTTATTTTCTAATTGAACATGAAAGGGTAAAATATTGAAATCAGCCAGAATTAATGCAAGCCAATGAAGTCATCGGGGCTAGCAGCTTTAGGAGCCAAAACAGTCAAAAAAATCAAAGGTCCCATGAGTGTTAGGAGGTTCTCTGTTTTACGCTTTTTTGTTGGTTTGTTTTTCGGTTTTGTTTTTATGAGGTTTTTTGTTTCTTTTTTTTTTCTTTTGGTTGGTTTTGGTTGGTCAATTCTGGTTTTTTGTTTATTTTGTTGTTGGTTTTGAAGGGTTTGGGATTTATTTTGCATAGGTGGTGGTGGAAATCACCCCCCGTGCAAAAATAAATTTTCCTTTTCTTATAGAAAAGGAAGAATTTGTGCAAGAGGAATTAAAAACTCTGGATGGAAAGAGCACTCTGAACAGCTGGGAAGTGCACATGCATTACATTGCTCAGGCAAAGTCATATTCAAAGCTGAACTTTACAGGCACCTGCCTACATACAGGCAGGTTGCAATTTCTCAGCATATGAAGTAGCAAGAAGCCTCCAGCTAAGATGACAGACTTCAAGCAGGTGGCATCTCTACCACACAAGGTTTCAGACCCTTAAAATTAATGCACATTACATAAAAATAGGCACTAAGATGATACACCAATTCCTAGTAATAGGAAAGGAACAATGTCCCAAATGACATAAGTAAGTTCACAATTGACTGGACAATTGCTTTCTCAGGAATCAAGCTTAAAAGTGAGCAAAAAGCAGCTGTTCTTGAGAACCTCCATCACTTGAACAATGAGGTATAAAGAATATAGAAAGGAAAACAGACACAGAAGAGTGAAAAATGGCTTCATGCCATATTATATGATTATTGGCCATGAAAATCATGAAGAGTCTGCAATGGGAAGCAACCACACAGTAGATACTGCAAAAAGACAAATGTTCAAAAGAAAACAAATACAATTACTGGAAACACTATGCCCATTCATGGGAATGCACAGACGCTAACAAAGACACGTTTCTTCTTTAAGCAAATCAGGAAAGAATAGAAAGTTCTGCATAACAAGAAATGTTGAACACTGTATTTGCAAAGAAGGAAATTCCTCAACATGATGGCAATTAGTTGGGAAATGTTAAGCTTGCATTTATCAGATTTCTGTATATATTTCTGAATGCAAAAAAACTGCTAGAAATAGCAAATTTTTTACAATTATCGGTTCACTATGTCAATCCAGGCAACAGGAATCAGATCAAAGACTAATAATTTCTGGACAGCTGCTGTTTAATGGTCTTGACCTTTAATTATTCAAAACTGAAATCTCCTAAAACCTCCTTTCAAACCTTCTTCCAATTCTCTAGATCTCTCTTAGAGGCTAGCATGAACCTCATCAAAGCAGGTATTCCCCTTTGCTGAGAACAGGGTAGGGTTAGATGACGACACTGGATCTGACTGTAGCATCACTGTCCAAGAAAAGTGAATCTCTAAAATGACTATAGGCAAACAGTTCTGAGTGCTTTATAAAAAAAGGGAAGTAAAATATCTCTTTGAAGTATTTAAATATCTACATAAAAGGTGCAATCCCTGCAAATAATTACACAAACTGCTGTATTTGTGTGAAGGGTTCTTCCCCCTTGTAATCAACTCACTGGCAAGCATTGCAACTTACATATATCAGACAGAAAAAAAGTAAAACTGCACTTATTCTGTGTTCAAAAATTATAAAGGCTTCTAACTTTTCTGAGGTTCTTCATCTGTAACATTTCAGGCAGAAACAGACAACATGAGCATTAAGAAATTAAGGCACATACTTATTAAAATGAAAATGGAATGTCAATCGAATTATCATCTCTATCTTAAATTTCTATATCCTGTAATCAAGAAGACATTTGACAACTAGCACGTAACTTCTATCCACCAGCTAAATGCACTGCAGCAACCTCAGTAGATTGAGAGAAGGTGTCATTTAAAAGATCTATCCATTAATCTTCAGGAAGGTAATGTGTAATTTATTCTGAATATAGCAAATGTAAGAGCATTTGGCAGGGAAAGACAAATAAAACAAGGTCAACTGAGCTAAAATAGAAAATAAAGTAAGTTGTTAAAGAAGAAAAATTATCTCTCTATATTTATATATATAGGAACTTTTTGGTTACTTAACTGTAGTTAACTCCAGCGAAGTTTCACTGAATGCTTAGCAGCTCCAGCTGAGCAGCTGGTTTTACCTAGAACAAAACCTAGCACCTACAACTGCACTGTCTTAACAGTACATCTGATACATACCTAAAGTTGATTTACTGGAAAAAGTAATTAGGAAGAAAACAGTTTTAAGCAACTATAGTGGTTAAAAACAATAAAAAAATATGCACTTTAATCTCACTTTTTCTAGTTGCAATACAGTGAGGAACACTGAAGGAATCTGGTTAGCGAATTCCATACTGAACCTTCCCGTAAGATAAACATTTCAAAAATACCATTCTGCACTCGAGGAGTAAGTAAACTGTCTTATATATCATTCTGAATTGCACTAAACATATTACTAATACGAATTTTCCTTGCCTTTAAGAAAATGCCACTTGGCAGTCTATTTAAAGATGGGCTTATTACTAACCTTCTTGTGTCTCCTTTTTGGACTTTTACCCAGTGCTCCACTTGAGCCATGTTACTTTTTCTTTGAATCTGTTTATCTGGATTTGTTCTGGGAACAAACCCTCTTTTATATGAGCTGGTACCATTCTGCTCCACTAGGCCAGCACTCATACTTAATGAACTAGGAAGTGTTCCATTCTTCTCAGCTGGCTGACGGTAAGATACATGGGTCCATGATGCATTTGTTAAGTCTGGAAATAATGAATCAGCTTCTGTTAACGCATGCTTAGTCTTTTCCTTCTTAGTTTCTGGAGTTTCTTTTTTGTGGCTATAATGCTCCTCCTCTGCTTTTTCTCTTCTTTTCTCCTCACATTTATCATATCCAACCATTTCAGCTGATTTTTGATAACTTTCTTTTGTATCTGTAATCTCTGCTTTCGCACATTCTTTACAGGCATCTACATGATTGACTTGGGGAACAGCTTGCTGATCCACTTTTTCAGTTTCTCTGAAAGAAAATAATGAACACCATTTAATTGTGAAAGGTTGATGTGGTCTTGCTACTATTTTAGAAAAATATACCCACAAAAGCACCTTCTCTAGACTCTGCTTAATTTGACATGTAAGACAGATATGCTCAGCAAAACTCAGTTGTTACACCAATTAAGACAAAATTTACCTCTACAGTGCTATCAAGGAAGCATAAATCAGTTGTATACATCTGCAAAAAATGACTGAAAATACTAATAATGTATGAAAGAAGTGTTAAACTTGTGAAATATTGTGTCAAAAAACTGGAGAAAGCCTTCCTATCCTAAGAAACACTGAAAGCCAATTAAAACAAAACCAAACTGCAAACTGCTCATTGCAAAGTAAAAGAAGTCTTTCCTATCTTTGTAGATGCCTAAGGGACTACTCATTTCTGGCCAAGAGGACAGAAAAGTATCTGCATTTGAGTCAGTACTATCATTGTCCATTGCATTTCTAACCTGGAAGCTAATCCTGCAAAAAAATAAAATTTAAAATAATCTCCATCACTCCTAATACATGCTGTAATGCACACCATTTAGTTTGTTTACTTTATTGAATAAATAATCCCCAAATCTGTACCAGAAACCTTGATACTAAAGTTACAACCCACTATATAATGTCTAAAGATCTTAAAAGATTTATGTTGGCTTTGACACATAATGCACTTAATTTGCCATTTTCTTCATCTTTTAATGATAAGCTTCTCTTTTTCTCTTACAACTCAATGGAGTATTATTGATCTCAGAGTAGCACCTCATCTTCTCTGAAACTAAGTCCAGCTTCTTTGTAGCTTTATGGAAGGCAAATTCTGAGTAAGTGCAATCAAACAATTATTTTCACTTAAGTCTCAAAATGAAGAGTCGACTAGGGGGAGGGACACTGGATCAATACTTCCAATGTGCCAGACTTCCCCAATTTTTCTTTCAATTATTCCTATCCTTAGAAAGAATATAAAGAAAAAAACAAGTAACAGGTTACATGTTATTTGGAACTTAAATCCAGAAATACTTAACACTAAATAATAGAGGATATAAAGCTGTTGGAGAGATGTTGGTCCTTTGCTTATATTTTACTTGTAAAAAGCAAGCAGCAGTGCAAGATACTCTAAGAAATTGCACCCTGACACTTTAATCATCACAGCCCTACTGGTTAAAAGCAAGGTTGCCTTACAGTACAGTCTTCTTTCACAAGGAGCTGCAGAGAAAGAATCACATTCCGAAGTCAAAACATCAAGAAGGTTATATCAATTTCAAGAAAAGCAAGAAACTGGAAGCACAAGAAGGCACCATTGAATTTGTTTGCCGCTAGCACTAAAATCAAGAACAATAGGACAAAGGACATCCTCCTTTTGTAACAGTGCATTGTTTCTACACAGAGAAAAAGAAAAAAAACTTTTACAAGTATTAAAAGACACCAAAGTGAAAACGAACATTTAATACCTTCAGAAATTACTTAATATCTGTAAGTACGCACTTACAATTTACCCATTTTTAACATTCTTTCACTCTTAAAAGCATTTTAATCTGAGTTCTAAAAGTCCTAGTTCATTTGAAACAACTCATTATTCTTCTCTTTCCCTTCTGACTTTTCTCTCCTCAAGGTTACCAATTGGCTGTTGAAGGTGTATTAATTTGCTCAGAAGACCTGCAACTTTTTAACTGAAATTCCCTAAAAAACTACATAAACACAGAAATTAACCCATGCCAGTAAATGTGGGCAAACAATTTGAGTGTACACATAAATACTGAACACCAGGTTTTCTTAATTCATGTTAATTAACTGATTTGCAACAGAATGTAAATGAAACATATTTCCTTAAAATGGGAATGAGTTTCATGCACACATTTACAAATGTATGCATAAAGCTTTCCTGCATACACTTTCAGAAATCACCAATCTGATTTTTGTATATATATGTATAAAATAGATGAAAAAAATTTTACAAGCTAACAATTTCTGTCCTGAACTTGCCTCTTCAGTGAGGAAGAGCGTGTTTGCATAAGAGCAGCTTGATTCATAGCCCGGATCCAGCCATTCATATCCTCTTGGGTATCTGCACTGAAGTAGTATGTTCGCATCCCTGAATGCTCTGCCTGAGAGCCAATAACAGAATTCTTATTATAAATATATGCCCGCATACCTGTATGAACAGCCTGTAAAGGAAATTAAAAAGAAGTCAGAGAGCCCTTTCATTCCCCCCATCCCCCTCACAAAATTTACTGTAATTTTGCCTGATACCTTTAAAAATACCTTTACAGGCTCATTGACTGTTTCTTGAATTTTGGGTAAAACTGTTACACTGCCACAAAGGGATACTGCAGCAAACTCTAAAGGCACTCTATCGTTTTTTCATACTAATAAGGCTGAAAGTGCAGTGCGCCTGTTTTTCATAGTAAGAAATTTCAGCTTTTCATTTTCACTTAACTGATAAATTTCATTTACCATAAATACCATACAGAACAAATTAAAGAAATTCTCACTGAGACATGCATAAGCAAGTCAATTTTCCCAGCTCATTTAATAAAGCAATTTATTGAGACAAAACACAGACAGTATCTTACAACTCAAGCAATTAAATTGCTTATTTAAGAACTGATTATAATGCATATTAGAACCTTTTGGTTAAAGCATGCACTTGAACCTCTATATTAGCTGCAAAACCACAAGACTTACTGATACACTTAGTAACATTGAATTATTAGAGCATATAAAACATTGACAAGTATTTCTGCACATTAAAATAATTTATGAAATTTCACAGCAAAATAGAGGTATTTGGAAATTCTTATATAGTCAATATTCAAACATATTCAATGTGGAATATCTGTAACTCGAGGCTAGTTGAATTTGATCAAATCTCATCCACATTTGTCTAATCAATAATATAGATTTTAGTAAGTCATATCAGTCCTGAAACACTTTCCTATATATCCTCAAAGTTACTGTACAGATGTACTTCAGCTTCATAGCGACAGGTTCATCTCCTTACTTTCCAAAACACTGAAGAGAATATAGCTGGCTTGAAAGCTCTTGTAATGACACTAAAGTAAAATTAGTAATTTGAACTGCTGTCTATACAACTAATTCTGCTATCCTACAGAAAAGCTAATGGCATTGAAACACTGCTGAGACAGGGTTGGGTTGTTTTTTTGGGAAAAAAAAAATCTCAACTTTTTAATTTGGCTACCTCTGCTGTTCAGTGTTAAATATCTTTCACAAATCTTCCCTAAATTAATGGTCCTTTTATGTGATGAAATTCACACTCTCATTATTCCAAAGTAAAATAACCCAAACAAACAAACAAAACCCAAACACTCAACAATCACAGGTGGCTTCAGATACACAGCAATAGTTTTAACAAACTCCAGGCTATTTAACCCAGTCCAGTGCAGCCCTCCCTAAATGTTAGAATTTCAGCTGTTTACCATCAATTTCCCCAATTATCATAACCTTAGAGACCCGTATGAACAATTCCAAAGAGCAAAATATTTGCTTGCTGTTATAGTGCTTTAAGTTCTGTTAATGTGTGAAACGTGGCCTTTCCTTTCTGAACCTCAAGCAAGGAAGCCTCATTTTGTTTTGAACACTCTGGCACTACAGTCTCCAGAGGGGTCAGTCCCTGGGCTGCCATCATCCCAGTAGTGGAAAGGCTGAGACTGCAGCAAAACAGCCAGGTAGAAAAAAGGAGATGAGACAGAGGAGTAGGAAGGGGTTAAACAGAGAAGTCCAAGAGATTCCCCTGCTAAGAGAAAGTGTCTGTTTCCTCAAAGCACTGGCTAGTAAGGGAATACAAGGTGGTTTCTTCTCGCTTCCAACCATTAGCTACACATCTTAAACAGAGGAAACCAAGCCACAACTTACATATATAAAACAGTAGACCTAATCAACTGTGCATTCAGGAATTTAAGGATTTTTTTCATGTTTGCTTGGTTGAGTTCTTTGGGTTTTCTCTGTTGGTATTGGGGTTTTCTTTTTTTCCCCATTTTGAGACTATTACAAATGGTCAAAACAAATCACAGAATTATAGAATAGTTAGGGTTGGAAAAGACCTTTAGATCATCAAGCTCCAAACCCCCTGCCATGGGCAGGGATGCCTCACACTGAATCATATCACGCAAGGCTTTGTACAACCTGGCCTTGAACACTGCCAGGGATGGAGCATTCACCACTTCTTTGGGTAACCTGTTACAGTGCATCACCACCCTCACAGTAAAGAACTTCTTCCTTATATCTAACCTGAACTTCTCTTATTTAAGTTTAAACCCATTACCATTACTTGCTCTATTGCTACAGTGTTCTGATGAAGAGAGATGATTTAGGAGTATTTAATTCATTGCTGCTTACAGATACCATCCAGTGAAAGAAGAAACTAAAAATTAGCAGCTCCAAATGCAAAGGAAAATAGTGATTTTAATGTTAGACCTTATGACTGCAGGGTTCCTTCACAAACCATGTTGAGCCCATAGAAGTAGATGCTAGAACTTAGAAGTGAAGTGACACCTGCAGAAAATGAGACTGCCCCACTGCAGATGACACAGTAGGACTCTACCATTCACTGATTATATACCTGCTGGAAGAAAACAGAACCTTGGGTAACTAACTATGGAGATTGCGTACCACATCAATAAATGGATTTAACAGCTGTCTGTTTTAATTGACCTCTATGTTCTGATCAAGATATCTCATTCACCTCTGAGGCACTCTTTCAGTGGCGCATGATGAACACAGCTGAAAGCATTGCCTAAAAGACTAGAGGTGAAAACAGTATAAAAATGCGAAGTATGATGCACCATTCTCCCTTGAGAGACTGAAGCTGGCACAGCCATAAATTCATAGCTTTAGAAAGGGTAATGCAGATAGTAAGTTGTCATCAACAAACACAACGCTGTGAAGTTCATGTTATATAAAACTGGTTACAGGAAAGTTCAACTATATTTCAGTTACTTATTAGTAGCATGCTTTATATGCAAGAAAGCCACTTTGTGCCAATGTCCTGCAGCTGTCTCTGCTAGCAGACACAAGCTAGAAGGGATTTTTGGTGGTGGTGTTTTTTTTTAAAGCAGTAGCTATTAGGATGACTATAGCATACTAAAAAGCCTACAAGCAAAGTACATGTACACCATACATACAACAGTGAAAAAATAATATTGGTACCTATTCATGCATTCAGATGCCTTAATCTGGATAGATTGAGAAGAAAAGCAGTCTCTCTCCCATAATGCACAGAAGGAGAAATGGATAGTAAACCCCAAGAACATATCAATAGGACAAGACAAGGATAAAAAGTTAAACAAGTTAAAATCATGAAAAGATTCATGTTTCCAAAGAAAATACTTAACAAAAGACTGCATTAAATGTAACTAATGCCTAGAGCTGTTATGTTTACCTCCAGTCATTCAAAATTCTGAGGAGCAGTCACAACACATAGGACAAAGAGATGGGGAGAGGAGGAGTTTTCTAGTAACTAAAATCTTTCAAGGTTTGTCCTCTCAGTAAGTTCTAACATACACGAAAGTCTCCCTTCTCTTGAATTTTAATATTTATAAACCATTTATGAGCAAAAATTAAAACAAGACTCTGAGCCATCACTGTAAACACAACAGCACATTATAATTCATCTTTCACTCTCAAATAATACTAAGGTTTTCAGCACTTCTAGAAGCTAAAAGCTTATGTCTTCCAAATTCTAAAACAGCACCTCAAATTCATAGCCCTTGGCATTTCTTTACCGGAATCCCCAGACCCAGAGAATTTTTATATGCACTATGAGAGCCTAAGGAAGCAACAGTGATCCAGAGAACATAAACAAACAAACTACGTCAACTTTGTTTAGGAAAATCAGTGAGGTGAAAGAAACAGATAAAAAGTTTGCCCTGGTCCCAAGCAGGTCTAAGCAATGAATGGATACTGCCATTAGTAAATCTCAGAGTGCCAATAATGAAAAGATGTTTAAAACCAAGCTGTAGTAGCATTTTCTGAAAGTTAATGATCTGGCTTGACTTCCTAGGGTCTGGATGCCCTCATGCTGGATGAGCGTATCTCTGAAAAAATTTAAAAGGTAGTATTCAAAATAATAAGGAGTAATTTCTGTCTTCAACACTACTTCCTGCCTTTAACAGGAACATCCCTAGATACAAATATATGCTTGCATAACTGTCTCTGCATGAAGTTTCGTGTTTTCTTTACATCAAATGTTGGTAGGCCTCCCAAGTTTCTTAATTTGTATAATGGTCAGATTCGTACAGATGAGTTTACTTTCAGTATTCTCTTATATATTTCAACATATATAAGACCAAATAAACACAGTTTTTATGACTAAAGACAATGGGCCTTCTAAAGAGACTGATGACATGAACATAAATTGATATAATTTATGGTTAAAATTATGGTATTACTAAAAAGTACAGTCAATTCCCTATTAATGACAAGAAGCATTTCCAGCTTTATATTAATGTTGTGCAAGCCTTCTCACATTAAAATCTATCAATTGAATTTGTGTCCCCTTATATTTTTATCAGCAAAGAATTACTGTATTAAAAATATATAACAATTAGATTAAATATCTTTAAGATGTTAGCTACTGAACTAAATATGCAGTGAGGATCCCGAGTTCTAAAAAGATGCCACACAGCTTAATGACAGTAGCTTACAGCTAGCCACAGGACTTTACTTGGGACAGACACACCATGTGAAAAAACTGTCAGGATAGATACTCAAAAGCAGGGTTCCTAAACAGAACAATTTAACATATATACTGATACACTTCAAAGAAGATTTTGATTGCATTTGAACAGCCTGTGTGCAGGTCTGCATGCCTATAATTGTTAAACACCTGAAGAGCCACAAAAGTTTCAAGCTGGGCCTCAGGATATGAAAGGAAAAGAATTTTGAGGACTCCTATGGTGTACATTTTAACAGTTAGTAGGATTTAACATATATCCTAGTGAGCATGTATTTTACAAAACTGGTTCTCACTGAACCATATGCAAAAAGTATCCATGTCTTTGCTATGTAAATTTTCTTCCTTTAATTCTACAAACCAAAATATTGACATTTTTTACAGTTTGACTGCTTCTCTAGCATCAAAAACTCATTGTAACTTAAAACAGCTTCTTAAAATGGCAGCCAAATCTTCTATTGTTACAGGGGATTTACAACAATCTAAATAAATGGCAGGCCAAATGTAAAAACTGACATGGCACATTCTCCTACTCATTCAGGACTTCAATGCAAAAAAAGTCTTATCTTTATTTTGGGCTTAATGTACTTGTGTTTTCTATTTCTGGCTGCGCTATGCAGTGAGACAGAAAGTCCACCTAGGCTCTGGATATCTGAGAGCACTGAAGAGATTAGATAAAGGTAATGGCTGGTGAGTGATAGAATGTCAGTACTCCTGTGCCTGTGTGCCCAGATCCAACTCCATGACCACTGAATGTCAGTGTTGGATGGGGCCATGAGACAGGAATGTAACAAAATCCTCAGGCTGCCCTAGTTGATTCTAAATAAAATGAAACTGCAACATCAAGTCTGTAGTCAATCATCAAACACCTAAAGCAGAGTTAAGGTTTGTCCAACAAACTAATACCCGAAATGTTGGACATTTTTTATACAGATTTCTAGCACAAAGGTTCTTTTGCAATCAATGACCTATTTATATATCACCTTTTTAGTAATGACCCAATGTTGAAAGTCTCGAGTTACTGGCTCATGCTGCTTTAGAGAAAAAGACTCAGATTACAGACTTGATAGAGCTCACATAGGTGTGATACTGTAAAAGGATTTGGGGAAGTTTGCACTTGCTTCTGAAAAGAACTAATCGTGATCACAGCATGGATTCTACTCCACAGAAAAGGCACAACTTGGCAGCGGTGACTTCAGAGCTTGTCTACAGGACATACGACTTGGAAAACACATGTGTGCGTATGTATACATACCACACACAGGGCATTTTTTTGCCATTATCATTGATAGTGTTAAAGTGATTAACAACCCTAATAAACATTTGATTAACATTCAAAACCACTATTTAAAAAAAAATGAAAAAAAGTGTACCAGATCAAATTTTGATTTCTAAATTATTTTAAGTACTTATCTCATTTTCTTGATACAAGAACAGGTTTTCTGCTCCAAATATCAGGAGAATTTTAACATGCAAAGTATACTGAAGTTTCTAAACTCTGCCTTACTGCTGCAATTCAGTCAACTGGAGTCAGGTTTTTCCACTTTCAAGCAGGGATGTAGTTTTATTTAATTTTGGCATGTTTCTATAACATAGAACTGTAAATTAAACAATTTTAAAAAATCCAAACACAAAACCAACCTCAAACTATATCAGAGAACAGTAATTTTTCCTTGAACAAGTCCATGTCCTTTAGGACAACTATTTCTAC
>JASSUY010028527.1:20692-72482 GCA_032466535.1 Forpus xanthops | reverse complement strand
AGGGAGGGAGGGAGGGAGGGATGAAGAAAGGCTGAAGAGGGTTTTTATAAATAGAAAGGGCTATTGCAAACAGGAGAAAAGAAACCCTATTCTTCATTTAATATGATGTATACAAAAAGAGGTAATGCCATTGAATTGCAGTAAGAAAGGTTTTGTTTAGTCATCAGGAAAAAAGAAGTTCAATTGGATAGGATTAGGAACAGATTGCATAGGAAGATTATGGAGTTTGCATTACTGGAGGTCAGCTATGAAGATATCTATCAAGAATAACAAAGATGTGGCTGATTCTGTTCTGGACATCAGGGATGGACTTGATGACATTCTGAGGTCCCTTTTAACTTTGCCTTTTGGTGATCAAGAACAAAAAATGCTGAATGTTGTTTGAGTAATTTACAGAGAAATGCTGTGAATCTTTAAGAATTAGAAAATTGAAAAAGCAATTTGTTATTTTTAAGTTTTCCATTCACAGAGTCCAACCAAATCCAAATAGCTTTAATTCTTCCAATGGACATGCAAAGAAAATATTTTACAATATATTTCCAAGTAATTATACTAGATATACAAAAAGTTCTAATACTCTTAACGGTAGCTGAAGAAAAGACGTTTTTGCTCAGACAGTATCATTAGGTCTAATTCAGTGTGAACAGTAAAGCTGACAGGATTATGAATCTGGAAGAAGAAAAATTCAGTCTGTACAGATGTAACAGCAGGTCTTTATGATGGCTGGCCTAAAGAACTGGTTTTTAGACAAGTAAATTAACACACTAAATGAGATGGCTAAAATTGTATTTTAAGATGCCTGCACTATTTCTTATGTTTGTTGCTGTTGTTTTTTTTTCCTCAAAACATATTATTTCCAAAAATAATATTGATTGGTTCTTAATATCCTGAAATTAAAACACTTAGATAAGACTTACAAGATACATACAGTCTTACTTCCATAGCAGTCAGTCATACATTGGAAAAGGCCTTCAGTGACCTGGAGGCTCCCAGAGGCAGAACACATACCAGGATTGTCCACACAGCAAAGTTTCCATTAGCAAGGTGAAGTGTAAGTTCACAGTGCATTAGGCTTGCTGTAGTGCTCCCATGTGTGGACATTCTTAAGTGCAAGGGACCATTTTCTACTTTGAGGCAAGACTGACAGGTGGGCAAATGGAAAGAATGCATACAGATAAACTTCATTTCATTAGGCAGCCCAGCTAAAAACATCTGGAAGAAAAGTAGAGTGACTGAATTCCTAGTTGCCAGAATTCACAGGAAACATGCAGTGATCAGGGATTACGTCTCTCAAATCAAAATAGAAAATAGTTATTTTTTCTGCAGTTAAAAGAGATAATGAACTGCTGATTAGTGTCACTTCCTGTTAAATCAATAAGGAAAACATAGAATCACTTTACCATTACTCTTTTTGAAATTACACTAAAGGGATTGTCTGAATCTTTATTATAAGCACAAAATTTAATGTATGTATAGTTAGCAACGGTCAGTTATCTTTTAAGTGCCCTTCCTATTCCCCATAAAGGAAAAGAGCCTCACAAGTAGCATTTTTTTCTTCCTAGCAAACAAACTCCAATCTCTTATTGAAGGGATTCAACAGAAGCAGCATTTAAAATGAGTTTTAGATATTGGAGGACCGGATATTAGCAAAGCTATTCACCTCATTTAAATTCCATATGGACATTAATACATTTCCAATAAATGAGTTACACCATGTAGCTTCACTTATCTGAGTAGGATTTTTTTTTTTTTTTTGATGGCATATTGGGGTTACAGTCACAAATGGCTCTTATGGGTTTTCAAATATCATGAAGGAGAATTATCATAGCAGGAAAGCACTAAAATCATAAATTGCTAGAAGTTAGCACAGAGCACTGCTTAGGCAGGTTGGGCATTGTGCCCGATCCCGATGAGGCTGAGTGGCACAGAAATCTACAGCTTCTGATACATGCTGGCAGCTGAGGGATTTATGAAAGGCTTTTGAATGTAGCAAGGGGGAAGGCTTGTGCAGGGAGAGGGGATGGGCTGCATGGACCAACTGGGGCATTGACGCAGATATGTAATAAGTTACAGAAATGCTTCGGCCTTATCTCTCACAGTGATTTTTACACCCCACTTCCTCACCACCCTGCCCCTTCACTTTCTTCTGCCGCAACAGAAGTTCACACCTTCCCTACACGAAAATCTTCTCTCAAAGTCCTTGCAGGAAATTGCTGCTGCCACACATCTTCCAGAGACAGGTTCCTTAACTCCAGTTAAAATTAATAAATTCTCTAATCAGCAAAATGCACTTCAAATCAATCTCTTCCCTAGATCCTAGATTTCTATAAACCCAGATCTTGTCTGTTTGATACATACAGTCTAGGTATTTAATAGAGCTTTTGGTACCTTTCTGATCATGTCAAGACCTCTCATAACTAGCCTCTGCATCTCACCCTTTCTGTACCACACCTTCCCAGGCGATTATTTCTCCTTACTGTTTTTCAAGTGCCTTCTTTCCCAGCTGGCAAAGTTCATATCATTCATGATGAAAATGCCTTTTCTTCTTCCATCTGCATGACCGCACAATAATCTTCAATCAGGTATTTCAGATCTTCCAATTCTCAATTAAATGAAACCATCACTAGTGCTAAGAATGCTCCCTGGAAGTTTAGAAATGATCACGCACAGAATATGCAGATTCTCATGTTACCTGCAAACACATATGCCACAAAACAAGTTTATGACCTCTCTTTGCCATGCTCAACAGATACTTTTGTATCTCTTGCTTTTCTTTGCTTTTAGGTTTCTTGCTTTTAGGTGCTAGAAAAATGTCAGAAGCTTTACTGACTTAAGCTGATAAATCTGCTTTGAGGAAAATGTAGATTTAGAAATCTGAATGCGTCACATCTTCCACATGCACGTAATTTTCCTATATCCATGATCTCAGTGGCTCATTTTTCATGGGTAGTTTTCATTAAATAAACATATTTCAGCATTCCTTCCACATTTATTTCTGATTTTCCATGTTTCTGTATCACTGTATTAGTAATAATAAATCACTAATGAAATAAATGTTTTTGTTAAAAATGCATTGCTTTCGCTTTCATGAAGAAATTTCAAATTCTAAAGAATATGAATAGACCTAAAAAAAGACATTAAAAATACCATTTAAAATGTAGAACTTGGAGTACAGAAAAAAGAATTCAACCTTTCTTTTCCTTTTGAAAAACTAATGCATTTAATCAAAGGTTTAATTCTTTCAAAAGCTTCAATTTTCCCAACTTTTCAGAGCACAGTGTTAGAGCTGAAAACCCGTGAGCTAGTGCTTTACCAAGTTCCATAGACACAGCAGCCAGCTAAAATAATGTCCTTTCACTTAACCACATTTAACTGAGATAAAGCAACACAAGATTTAATAGCTTCCAGCAGTGCCCAGTGATGGAGTGGCTAGCCCAGATTGCAACAGAAGGTCACAGGTTCATTCAAAGGGCATGGTGCACATAAGCCCTCTCATATGGTAACAGGCCAAAAGTATATTTGATTTGACTAGATCCAACTACACTGGAGTTACAGTTCATTGCATTTGCCTTGGATTTAGTGGAGAGATAGAACAACAGGAAGAGATCATGTATGATCTACTCTAAACAATTTGCAGCAGTCCTACTTTAGTCCATGAATGAAGACCGGAATATAGTAGACATCAGCAATATTCTTCTAGACACTGACTGGAAGCAGACAGTTATTTAGCAAAAAATAATTAAGAGTGGAAATAACTTTAAAAGACCTTATCTAGAAAATGATATATGCATGATATATGCGTAAGATCACAATGTTAAATATTATCACTCATTGTCAAGTTATATTATGTAAGCGAAATATTGTGATCAGCCACAGTCTTTACTATTTTAGGGCCAGTGATGGATGAGAGGGCAAGAACAAATAGGTAAATCATGATTACAGGGCTCAGCAGCTCCTTACAATGCTCAGATTTTTGCCTATGTGATGAATATTTCAGATACATCCTGCGATCTTTACATTCTTCACTGACAAGGAGACAAGATGCATTTTGCATCTGCTAAAGACTTCTGATTGGCACATATGTTGAAAGACTGGCCCAAGATTGAAAGACAGAGTGTTCTTCAAAAGCTGTAGCCATGAAATATTTATTCTTTTCTCTTTCATAGAAATGCATTTGATGACTGTATGACATAAAGTGCCACTAATAGCTCTGGACAAAATTATATGGCTCTAAAGACTATTAAACTATTATTCTTGGAGAGTGGAAAAGGTTTTATTTGACACATATGATCACAATAGTATTAGCAAGGTTTTGTTTACAACTTACCCTGAAAAAAACTGTGGTACACATTGGAGTGCTTTTTGCACTGGTAAATTCAAATCTGACAATCACAAATGGCAACCATGATAAGTGTGATTTATTTTGTAGGTATTTTATCTCACAATCTCTTGAACAGAATGCTTATTAATTTTTAAAAAATTTAAGCATTCGACAAAGGGCAAGTGAGTACTAATGATACTGTTCAAAATACGTTTTGTTTGTACCTAAATGTATATATTTTGCAGAGTAAGTCATACATCCCCAAATGTTATTAAAATCTCTGAGGGCAGCTGAAAAGCAAAGACACTCATACATACATAATGTCTAGCATGACAATGTGAAAATTATGTGAAAACAAAAAGGCTCCTTTGTTAAAGTCTAACTAAAATGTTCTGATAAAAGACCTAGAAGGCATTCCTGCATCACAGAAATCATTATATTGTGAATTTTAAATGAAAATTTTTAGGACACTTGTATCTGCAAACATTATAAAACACTAAAAACCTTACAAAAAACTTAAGAGACCTGATAAGATACTAAAATACTAATAAGCTAAATGAATACAGCTATCATCTATTATATTATCTCAATATAATTTACAATAATTTGTGTGTCATAAACCTCTTGCTACTGCAAATCCCTCAGTTGTATTTGCCATTGAATTGCCTCTTTCTCATTATTAGTGGCTGAAGAAATGCAGTACAGTCATGCAACATTTTCTAAAGTAGACTAAAAATGCATTGCCGAGAATTCACTTTATCTTTCCCTCCCAAAGCAGTAACTGCTGTATTAAATACTTTCACCAGAGCAACCAGAAGGGTAAAAAAAAAAACCCACAAAAAACCCGAAGTAAATTAGGCAGCGGCATCATGCCCAAATCAATCACAGACATTACCTTTTAAATAGTGAGTTGATACTAGCAGACTGTAGTTTAATACTCACATGAAGAATTTTTGTTTTGGGAAGTCAATTTGCTTAAAAGACCTCTTAATATACTACAGGCAGTTGTTCAAACCTTGCATGTTGAGTGAAGTATACCACTATTTATGCATACATGCACCCTCTCCCTCAATCCCCCCCCCCCCCAAAAAAAAAAAAGGGCTGCCTGAGCCTGCCATTTAAAATGGTATACAACCAGGAAAGGTTATGCTACAACACGAAGTGACAGCAAGTATTGCTTCCTCTTGATTCAGACATCCTCTGAATAGGCTGCTAGACTTGCTGTGAACATTTTCTGAAAGGGACAACTCTCACTACTTGAATTTGGCACATAGTTTCCTCCTCTTAAAATATCAGGAATCTGGTTTAGGTTATGAAGAGTTCAGTGTAATGATTTTTATAAGGTTTAATACTTAAATTTGACCAGTAAACATACATTGATGTTTGGTTCTATAGACTGGAAATATGTTTTTTGATGAACAGTATAACCATAAAGTTGGACATATATATTTTAAGTTGCTTACTGTTCTACTGTAAACTGAATAGCTTACTTCAAACACCACACTTTTTAGACAGAACAATAAATCCAGTTACTGTCATCTTACAAGGGTCTTGCAACAGTATGTAAATGCCTTGAATAACTAAGCCTTAGTGTGCCTGTGAGTGGTTGCTTGCAACCTTGAAAGGCAAAAGACATGGTAGAAAGGATGGACAGGGTAATCTGTTCAGGAGATCCCCTGTGAGTAAGTGGTAGGGAATGTGTGTTGATCTTTATGCTGTTTTCCTTTATCTTTTTTATTATTTTTGAAATTATTTTTAAAGAGGAAAAAGAAATTAACAGAATCTGTTATAAGCTAAAACAGTGCAGCTGGAAAGGGGACCAAGCCATGAAACGAGAATTGGGAACTGTGAGAGAGGCTTTACTGCGGGAGGTCAGAAGCGGCCAGCTGGCCTATCACTTGGTTCACCAAGAAACCAAATGGAAGAGTAAACAGCTATGATTCCACGATGAGGATGGAGTAATTAGATTCTGTAAGTTGCAGTGTTTCTGTGATGTTCTTTTTGTTTTTCCTTTCAATTAAGTACTCTTGGCTAAGGCATCTGATTCATATTTGCAATGAGAGAAAATTAGCTGACTGAGCAACAGAAAGACTATTTTAATTTTCCCAATTTTCTTTGTGGGAGTTCGAGTTGCTGTTTATTACTCCTGAAAATTGAGACTGCCTGTTGTTGCTGCTGCTAATCATGCAGCTAAGTGGGTGACAGGGCTGGTCTGAATGCTGGCTGTGAATGATTGCTCATAAATACCCAGGGGAAACTCAGATAGCTGTAGCAACTGTAAACCCATGCAAGTACCTGAAAATACCTATATAACAAGTAATGCCCATCAACACTACTTATCCATGTATGCTACAGCATAACTTAAAGTGGCTGTTTCCCTTTTTACACATAAACACATGCTTTACTGTCTCATTTGAGAACTACATTATGGAGTTTAAGGTATGCAGACTGTGCCACCTTTTCAACTGCATAAATTTTACCTTTTACAAAATGGATTTCTCTGATGAATATCAAGATTTGTAAACCACCATAATATTCTTAAATCTGCTTGCATCTCTAGCTACCTATCATTCATATAGTTGGAGACTGGCTTGGGATGTTATGGAGTTTGCATGAGAAAAACATAGTCCAACTATACATTATAAATATCTAAATATATGTACTAATAATAAAGTTATCTAAATATATGTACTAATAATAATCAGCTGACGTATATCTTATCAAATAGCTATGTGGGTATTTGCTATGATATGTTGTACATATTATAACTGGCACACACTACTTTTTTGGATTTCTGGGTCTATGTTCAGCACTTCAGCTATCCTTTTTTTAATTTAATTTCTTATATTGCTTCAGCCTTTCTATTTATATTGGCAGTTCTTTGGTTTATATTGGCAGAGAGGCAATGTAAGTGACACTGTACTGACTCCAAAGTCAATGGAAGATTTTCATTCCCAATCAGATAGTTACATTGCACAGATGATTCATTTCTGTCATAGCTTCAGGATTCACAGGTGGCACCAGAACCACACTACTGCTGAAAACATCTGGATTAAACAGAAAAGAGAAGAAAGAAATTGTACTTTATGGTGCCACACTTTAGGTTTATAGCAAATGGGATCAAACATTTTACCAAAGTTTGACTCAATTTTACAAAATTATGCTTTATCCTGAATAGGGAACATTATGCTTCCTATTCATGTTGAACATTCTGTACATTGCTTGACTCACTTTTCTTTTCTAGACGTCTTTCCTCTATTTTGTTTTGGATCGAAAGCCTCATGGCAGAAATGCGATCCAGGGAAGTAGATATTGTGCTCACTGATGTAGGAGGCACTTTATAGCAGCCAAAGCAATCTACTACCGTATGTATAAAGGGGGCATTTGTTCAGCTGTTGTCAAAGGCTATGTGCATAAACAGCAATTAAAGCAGAAGGAAAACTGCAAAGTCAAACTCTTGGTGCTCAGGTCCTAATGTCCACATTAGGCATTTCATGGAAGAGGCAGTTCTCAGGACTAGCAACAGACTAGTTCCATGGTCTGAATGTCCATTACAGTAGGGGCGCCTCAGGTGCACTTTGGAACATCTTCTACCTCAGTTTTAATCTATTTCAAGCATTCTGAATACCTACTGAATGTGAATAAATCTGAACAGTGGGGAGGACTGAAAAGGAGATTTAATTCAGAAGTACACATCCTGATCTCAACAAAAGCACTAAAGTAGAGGCCCCCAAAGAAGACTATAATCCCATGGTCTCCTTTAAATTACACTGCTTTTGCACATTCAGTTTGCAACTGAAGAACACTTCTTTTCTTTTTAAGTTATTATGCCTAATAATCTCTCTATAGTGTTTGCTTGAATTGTCTATCTGTAATTATCTTTGGACTGCACAACTGAGAAGTTTTTCCTGGCTCTTGTTGGATACCAAACTGAACACACTAATAAAGTGCAGCTGCTTGTTTTCTGAGTAGCTTGATGGAGACTGGCCACAACACTGGAAACCACTAGCTATTTTCAGGTGAAATTCATTTTTCAAGACCCAAGTCACATTTTATTCAGGCCAACAAAAGGTCTCTAGCAAGACAAACAGGCATAGCTAGCTATCAAAAATGTTCATTTTTCACCCCATTCACCTCTCTGGCTCATTTAAAACACTGGAACAAGATCTGTATGAGAGGAGTGCCTGTGTTATTGTCTGCATATTCCATTTGACATGCCAGAACAGTCTGCTCCACAAACCAGTCTTGAGCATCCTCCTTCTTGAGGTCTTCTAACCATGGGCGATGAAAGGGCCATGTGTTTTTCATAATCGTCTTACATTTAATTTCTCTTTATGTGTCAAAGTGCATGTTCACCATATAACTATCCTGTGTTCACCAGACCACTTATGACAAGGGACAGGATTTTCACTAAGCAAAGTTTGGGCTGTACTTGCCTAGGAGATCAACAGAACAGAACAGGAAGGTAAAACTCTTCCCTTAAGTCACCTGTTTCTCTGGAGCCTTCTCTCCTAAAATTCTATTTTTGAGTAATGATAGTCATATTTACAAGAAGATTGCAAAGTTCATTGTGTCTTTTGCTGGCTGTGCTTATAAAGCCAGAAACAGTGTGCCAGCAGCCAAATTTTTGCCTGACCTATCATGAAGGACTGCCTTCTTTCTTTTCCTTATTTCTTCTCTTGCCTTTCTTTTTATTGCCAGTAAATGATACACTATCAGCCCTAAGAAAGACATATGCAAATTAAAGGGAACGCATCCAATGGTATGATTATATATACTTTCTGCTTTGGGAAAAAACTATTATTGCTTACTTTGTAAAGGACATGCTCTTCATAGTATCTAATTAACATTTTCCCCTTTCATGGAAGAAAAATGGGTTGTAATTTAAGTCTCAGTCAATATTTATTGTGACTGATACTATATTAGTGATAAAATCGGTAAGTCATCTCTTTTAAAGACAGCTACCCTTATTGAAATATTTGAGTTCCTTCTACATGAAATGAATAGTGACAACCAAGTCCCTCGTGGATTGCAAAGAGCCTCCAGAATTTCCTCCAGTCCCTTAAAGCCTTCTTCTTTTCTTTCCTTTTTTTGCAGGGATTTATTATGTGAAAAGAGCTGTCACAACTGCGTTTATGATGGAAATGTCCTTTCAAAGAAGACAATCATAAAGCTCTAGACACATCTACTGTTACCCAGTGTCCTTTCTATAGACAGATCTCATTGACTGTGGACCCTTTTATTCTCACTTTGGATTTAATAATCTGTTTTGTTTTACAGGAGAGCAACAAGAATGTGGTTATGTATATCAAAATTAATTCTCATAATTTAGCTAAGAATTAATCCATTATCTGCTTTGAAGATTACTTTAAAGATCAAAGTCTCAGATTGGCATCAGAAGCTTACTGAAAGCCAGCAGATGACATAAGCATGGGCTTTATGTGCACAAATGCAATAAAGTGCTCAAATATCTTCTTTATCTGTCCATGACTATAAACTAAACCTCTGAAACAGTGAGTTTCAGTAATCCAATTCAAGGATAATAGATGCATAGCTCAGAATGACCAGTTCTTCATCTAGAAGCAGGAGAGAGATTTTCTAGGAAGTTGAAAAATGAACCATTTTGAGATCCCTGTGAATCTCATTACTAAAGTAAAAGTTCAGTTAGACCTTGCAATGAATAAGGGTTTTATCTAACTCTTAAAGCATTTTCTTTTCTGATTGGCATCACTTTTTCCTGATTTCAAATTGTGCAAATAGGTCTTTATACAACAGCTGAGTTTCTCCTAAGTGTTCTGGTATTTTGGGTTTCTCTATAGAAAATGAGACACATAAATGAGATTCAGACAAAAAAGAAACAACCCAACAAACTAGATCCCAGATTTGCCCTCACATGTTCCCAGAAACCTTCAAAGAGGCAAAACTTGGAATTGAATATATATAATTTTTGATGATTACAGATTTTTCTGTGCCAAATACAATGAGACAGATCGCTTACAACTGTTTATATTGCTGAACACCGTAATGAACTGTTTTACTGAGGTTTTTTTTTTTTCCCACTATCAGATAGCAGGTTAGCCATGGAGCCAAATAAGAGTTTAAAAAAAAGTGAGATCATACATGAAGAATAGAACCTATATTTCTCCCTTGACATATTCTTATGTTCCAGGCCTCTACCTAAACAGAAAGATCATACTGAGCTTTTTATAAAAGAGTTACACCCCATACAGATAAGATATTTCAATTAAAATTTGCACTTTATTTATATTTAGGGAAATCTGAAAACAAATCCATTTAAATAAGGAAAGCATAATTCCAAAATTTTCCTATCATCTGTATAAAGCTGGCTATATACAGGCCAAAGCTGAAACTGTGTATGAAAAGAAAATTCATTACTTAAGATAAAATACCAATATTTTGTGGGGAAAGAGGATGGATAAGGTACTTACAGTTCTTTGCTCTAAGAAAAATGTACATGCTTTCATTTCAAATGAAATGAAATGTATATGCTTCCAGTTTCAAAACTGTACATTCTTTCTTTGCATTTAAAAATTGTAATAAGGATTTTTTTTCTTTATTTGTAGTATACTTGAAGTAACTGGTATTATTAAGAAAATCTAAATAAGTTATTGAAGTTATTTTTCTTTCATAATAAACACAAAGCATATGAAAATGGTGTAAACTGACTGGGAAACTGTGAGTAAGACTGACATTTAGGAAAACTATTACCTATTCATATTCCCTCTAAGGGAATTATGAAAACTTTAAAAATTGCTTTGCTAATTGTTTCCATTATATATAGATGTTTCCCTTAATTAGTTCTTTCTTTTGCTTATCTCTTGCCCACCATATCTATCTTACAGTAAATGTAGATGAAATATGTCATGTCTTGTTACACAGCTGAAGAAATCCCTAGCAAAGTAGCAACCTTTTCTCTTGTGCATTTCCTGGACAACTTTTGTACCTTTTTATTAGTCCAAACTGCTAAAGTGAAAGGAAATTTGATACCTAATAAAGTGAGATAGCATCTTCTTCCTTAAAATAAAAAAATGCTTTTCTCCAAAGCTAATTCTGAAGATCAGCTTCAGAGAGGATCCTTAGCAGCTGAATTCAACTGACAAATAAGATGCTTTGTCATTCCTCCTAACCCTGATTTTTAAAGAAAATCTTTACGTGGGGTATATATTCATTGCTTCATATGTAGATAACCCTTTGCAAGTGGTAAAGGAAAGGAAATTAGAAAAATAGTAAGGAATAATACCACTGGAAGTGATTTACTTGGACTTTGCTTGATAACAGGACTGGAGCACCTCCTGTATGAAGACAGGCTCAGAAAGGGGCTGTTTAGCCTCCAGAAAAGAAGGCTGTGGGGAGACTTCATAGCAGCCTTCCAATATCTGAAGGGAGCTTCCAAGGACACTAGAGAGGGACTCTTCAAAAGGGACTGCAGTGATAAGACAAGGGCCTTAAAGCTCAACAGGGGAAGTTCAGGTTAGATATAAAGAAGAAATTCTTTACTGGGAGCGTGGTGAGGCAATGGTACAGGTTGTCCAAAGAAGTGGTAAATGCTCCATCCCTGGCAGTGCTCAAGTCAGGCTGAAGAGAGCCTTGGGCCACATGGCCTAGTGTGAGGCATCCCTGCCCATGGCAGGGAACTAGATGATCTTAAGGTCTTTTCCAACCCTAACTATTCTATGATTCTATGATTCTAAATGTGTTGGAAAAAAATAATGAAATACTACATAATCTCTGAAAAAAAAAGCATAAATTATATTTCCTGCTAGAGAAATGGTTTGAGAGATATAAAAGACCATTATGTCATGATTCAGAAACAATTTACTCGCAATTTAATAGCAAATGAAAGTCACACACTATCATTTATTGCCAACTGGAAAGGAAATAAATAAAAAGAGATTCTCTGAGTCCAGAGAGAGATTTTACATTTAGCACATTTGCTGGCTCTTAAATTAATGTGCTTTGGCTGGTAGTTTTCCTATGAGTATGTGATAGCCCAGTGATCTTCTAACTAGAGTGCCTGAGGCCCTGTGGTCTTTCAATGTTTCCATTCATGCACAGCAGAAGAAGCACAAGAAGACTGAATAGCTCTTCAGAAGTTTTCTAGGAAGAGCTTTGCCATACCAAAGCACTTTTGACAGAACTTTGATTCATGCTGCAATTTGTGGACATTGATTTGAAATAAATTGTGACTGATGATCAGTCAATGACCATTGCCATAATCATTATGCCATCAGTAATTTATCAAGGTAGTATCCCTGATGTCACACAGCCTGGGTAACTGAGGGACAGAAGCACAAGCTGTGATTTTAAAATGTATTTCTAAGAATATTTAAAAATATTTCCAACAGTAAAATAATCTATACCACGGTTTAAGCAAATGAAGATCAGCCAGAGTTGAAGTACAGTACTTTTGACAAAAAAAAATCCCTAGAAAAAGGTGATGATTTCATCCTTGGAACATTTAAATGAAAATTTTCTCATCAGATGGTTCAGCATAATTTGCCAGTATGCTCTGGAATGAAACAACTTGCTGGGTAAAGCAATCTGTCAAAGAAACTCATATTAACTCTACTAGACCCTTTGGAAATATGTGTATATTCTCTTTCTGTCTCATTAGATATCATCCATAGCTCAGTGATCTTCGGTTTGCTTCTTCCTTTTTGTTTTTTTCTTTTTTTTTTTTTTTTACTGCAGGAAGACACTATATATTAAGGCATTTAGTATTTGAAAAATGTCCTATAATGACATGCATTTCTATAGACAAAACATTAATGGCAACATGAACTCTAAATTGGCACAGTCACCTTTATGTCAGGCATAAGTAAAACACACACACCTACAACATGGATATGAACTAAATGACAAAGTACTCTTTTCGGTATTCACAACATCTAATTTATGCATTTAACTTTAGGTTTCTAGATCAGGAGCCAATTTCTGCAGGCAGCCAGTGGAAAGAGACAGGTTGTGCTACCATACAGCGTAGAGCATGAGTACTTGAATCAGCTCCTAGAGCAGCCTCCCTCTCTCCACTGACTATGGAGAGAGCTTAGTGAGAGTAACTTACACATACACCTTAAATTAGATACCTAAAGCAGATGGACTGAACAGCTGTCTTTGTTTTCCAGAGAATTTTTATATTTGGCTTTGAGGAAGGTCTTCTGCAATAGGATTGTGCTGACCTGAACAAAGTATTAAAAACATTGTAACAATAAGCCGGTAGAGCTAACTCATCCCCAGAATTCTCTTTTCCTTTTTTTCATTTTCAATTTCCAAATAGCAGGTTCATATTTAAGAAAAGGAAGAACATCTTTTGATCTACAGTTTCTGAGCTGTTCTTTTTCCACAAATTATATACCATTCTGTAGGCTCAAATCCAATGAACTATTCCAAAATCTTTCGCATGAAATCTGCATTACAGGGACACAAACGCTTATGGCCTTAAAAGCAATGGGAAAACACATAGGCACTATAAAACAATTTTCTTGAATGTTTTCTGGTTAAAACAAGAGCAAAACTTCTCTATGATTTCACTCAAGAACTTCACAGTTTCGAACAAATATTTACATTTACAACTGTAAGTTACTTTTTAAAATTCCTTGCAGTAATAGGTAATAAATGTACAATAACTGTATATAAACCTGGATGCAATACATCCTATCCTATTGACAGGTCTTTTTCTAACGGTATCAATTCAATCACCTTTTGCTGCATCACTCGTACAAGTGCCTTAAGTAGCCTGGATGATAAGGAAAGGGAACTGGTCGTTCAGAAGGGAGAGGACACAGTAAGTATAGACATGACTTTAAAACAAAAGGCTGTGTTATTTTGTTCTTCTTATCTCCAGATAACAAAAAGCAGAACTGGTTCTCAGTTTCTGGCTTTTTCAGAAGTATGTGGGTAATTCTGTTTGTCCAGGGAGGCAGAGCATGCCAGCTACCAAGGCTGACCTTCATATACATGGGTGCATGCAGCCAGCCTGTGAAAACTGTACTCCAGTAATGGAATTTAACTGCATAAAAGAATGTTTTTCACTATCTTAAGTTTGTACAGGATTCATACACACTAAAATTCTACAGAAAACTTTCCAACAGTTAAAAGAGTGAACCAGCCACCATGCAATTTGGAGATTTGTCATTTGGATGTCATTCTATCAGTGGTGGACTGTACACTCAGGGTGATGAGGGCAGAAGGGGTCAACTACATTTCCTGGAGGGGGAAGTGCTGCAGAGTTTAACAAGAATAAAAAGTTGAGCTCTCCTAGCAATTAATAGGAAATTTCCAAATTGCTGTAATAAAAATAAATAGGTCTCTGTCATAAGGACACAGAGCTGTCCAGTACGGTTGAAAGTAGCATCAATCTTGGCTGATTTTTTTTTTATTGAAGGGAGTGGGGGGTAATTTTATGAAAAATGAAAAATACTTCACATATACCCAAAGTGGCCAGGTAGTTGAACAAAATGATCCCTGTAGATCCCTTTCAACTGAACTATTCTATTCTGTTCTGTTCTTTCGTAGTTTTGTAAAATTGGAGGAGCAGCAATGAGTCCTCAGTGCTGATGCTGATGGAAGTGTTTTTCACTAAACATTCTTCAGTATTTTAATTTAAAGAGTTTCAGTGTACTTAATTTTTTTAAGATCTTAGAGATCCTCTGTGAAGCTCTGTTTAAAATGGCTGAGCTCTATACTAGAGCTTCAGGTAATTACCTGAATAACCAAAAAGTCACAAGTACCCACAGCAACCTGCATCCCTTCTGGGGGGTGTTTGTTTCATACAGCTATTTCTTGCAATCTTTTACTTATGTGTTTCAGTTGGCCTCTGGATTACTCAGTCCCTTTTGGGAAGAGGCTGACAACAAAATTTAAACCAGTCTTTGTTAAAAAAGGGAATTTATTGTTTCTATTAATGATTAAAGTTGCTCTGTTTACAATTTTTTACTGCTTGGAAATGAATCCAGTATTTACTGCTGACTATTAAACAAGCTTATGATTTAATAAAGGCATAATAAACTTGTCTTCTTTACGACAAACCAAAATTCTTGTCTAACATCTTGTGATCTGGGCTGGAAACAAATTTCTGTGACAAATGCACACTCATTATCTGCAGAGATTAGAGACCCACTTAAAACAAATCAGAAACACTCAATGTCTATGCACTGGTTTTACATACCAGTGTGTTAACCCCTTTAAGAGACTGAAAGGTTTTGAACTTCAGGACTGCCACTTGAACAATAATTTATGATTCTAATAATATCAGGCATATAGATGAACAGGAAAAGCTTGATGTCACACCTTGAGTAAGGTGAGGAATACAGACACAAACTTGTTGAAGGAGAGAAGCTTCAAGCCACAATAAGAACAGATAAATAAAGGGATGTTTGTTGGGAATAATTATTCCGGGAGAGTACTTTCATACATGGATCAGCCAGGCTTGGTGCAGAAGTTTGAAAAAAAACCAAATTAAAATACAGATGTTAAGTCAGTCTTGTAAACTCTGAGTGTATTCTTCAGTGACATAGAATAAATCTCCACACCAATGTCATCACAGTGTTCTGCTACACAACTGAAATAGTAAACTTTTGTTAAAGCTAATCCTTAAAAGTTTTCTGTTTGCTCATGCTTCACATGTGGTTTTACATAAGAGAAGGTATTTCAAACTAATTTCCAAAAAGTTATTGTTTTTAAGAAATAACCCTGATAAAATGAACCCCCACCATAAGAGCAAAAAAACCCTTCTGTAGCTTAACTTTAATGTTATAAAATTATATTATTCTAAATAACAATATATATTTGAAATGCCCAGATGACAAATTTTCTTCTGAGAAAAAGGGTGAGATACCATTTTTGTGCAAGAATGTAAGTGACAATAAAATGTTTGAGACAAACTTTTATATAGAGAACCAAAAATAATTGAGGGTTTGGAAGTTTATTTCCTTTTAAAAGCCATGCAATGTTGCAGAAATAATTCTCTATATCTATCAACTAGTTTGATCAATCTCCTAGAAAAATGTCAATAATGATTCACAGAAAATTCAGACAATATCTGTGTAATGTCATATAGCAAGGCCTGGACAAATAGAAAATACATCACTTTCAAGGATGACACCATGGTCCATTAGCCTGAGTTTGATTTGAATTTTTAAGTGGCTTTTAAAGATATTTTTGAATTTTTAAACTCATTAGAGAAACACCACAATGCTTTTCAGATTGTAAGTATGCAAAATACATTTTTCTGTAACATAATTGAAACCTAATTAATCTTTTCCCCTGGAGATCTTTTAGAGTTGAGGGTAGTGACTATCATAGGAAGAGGACTCGCTAACAATAGGCATTTCCATTTACAAGTATTTCCTCTGGAGCATCAAACGAAAGTTTGGAAATGTGTTGCAACTATTGGACTTAAATGTTTAGACTATGCCTTACACATGCCATTTAACCTTGTTGTACCTCAATTTCCACATATATGAGAAAGAGAAAATAATATTTACTCAATAGGCTGTCATGGCTTTTGGAGAAATGTAACAATTAGAACTTGATCTCTAGTGGAGAAGTATTATATAGTACCTCAACTGAACTTTTCATGAAATCCTGAACACTGCCTTGGGAAATTATAGCAGATTTTTCTTCATTGGCCCTTAACAAAATAGCACATTCATATGAAAACAATATGTGAAGATATTTTCCTGGCGAGAGGGGAATTAAACCAGCTTTTTATTTTCTCTAGCTCTTAATACTATTACAGATTTCGATAGTAATAACAAAGGGAGAAATTTCATTGAAAAACAGAAATTAAAGAGTAAAAGTATCTTTCAAAGAATGAATGAAAAGCTGTGTATATCTGACAGCAAAAACTGTAGTATGTGCCTACTGCAAACAGTATATTTGAATGCCACTAATACTTTTAGTCTGCTGTTATTTCTTTCAGGTTACTGTTACAGAATCATAGAATAGTTTGGGTTGGGTGAGACCTTCACAGCTCATCTAGTTCAACCCTACACCATCAGCAGGACATCTTCCTTATGTTATTCTTAGTTAAAATAACAACAGAGATTAAACACTCTATCTTCTCTAGCTAATTCCTTCCAAAACTGTTTCAGTATTTTCTGTCCTGCATTTGAGTTTTACAGTCACACAGAAAAGAACAAAGAAATCTACCTATAACTTGATCGTGGGAAGTGAGCATTCATTTTCTTTAACTTTTTTAAAAAGTGGTCTAAATCAGCTTATTTTTGATCTATTTTTAGCCACAAGAAAGGCTTAGGATCAGTCAGATGTTGTTCTTCAAACACAAAAGAAAACCACAATAATCTCTAAATATCTGCCTGCATGCCCCTGTTAGTTGAAGAGCAATGTTCAATAACAGTAGTACATACAGGCATTTTTGTGTATTTTAAATAATGACAGAAACACATAAAATGTGTCTTGCATATAATGCAAATAGTCTCATTAAAATACACATACATTTCTTTTAGCATGGCAAATAACAATCTTGCACTTGTTAAGTCACAGCTACTTAATTTTCACATCCCTCTAGGCACTCAAGAACACCAAATTATCAAAATGACTCTTCTCACATCACATACTACAGTTCCTGCCTCAGTGCTTCCAACCAGTAGGCATCTGCTCTGGGGTAACACTGAAGTAGTAAACCCTGGTTGGCAGAGCAATACTGTGCATCTCTGAGGCTTTCCCCTGGTTTTCCAATGGTTTTTACTTGTTTCTGCCTTCAATAGTCTTCTGAATTTGCTCTGCAAATCAGCAATTACTGGTGATAAAATTACTAATCTTAATCTCCACAGTTTTAAATATCTATTCACATCAAAATATTACCTCTAATTAAAAATGAAGTGATTACAGAACTGTTCCCAGAGATGAAATGGTTATGTGAAGAAAGAAAAATTGAGGGTTCTTTAATTGACAGGTCACCTCATTACAGATCCTATTCAATTCACAATGAATCCAATAGAAGCCCTTTGAATAAATTCTCAAGGAAATGAATGGCTTTTGATATACACATTTTTCTCCAAAGGTACTCAAATATCATAGCATCATAGAACAGTTAGGGTTGGAAAGGACCTTAAGATCATCTAGTTCCAACCCCCCTGCCATGGGCAGGGACACCTCACACTAAACCATGTCACCCAAGGCTATGTCCAAACTGGCCTTGAACACTGCCTTTTCTCTCTAAACAAGGCAGTTAGATGAGAACACTTAATTACAGGGCACTACTTGTTCATTCGTGTCTTATGTAACTTGCAATTTTGCATAACATAATAAAGCTTTTTTGTACAGTTTTGTATTGAATGTGTTGTGCAAGAAAAACTTATGAGACTGCCTAAGATTGACAGGTGAAGTTCCAGGAAGACAGATTCAGTCTTTTATCTACCCGAGATGGCTAATCAAAAATATAAGGCACTTTACTGCCTGGTGGATTTCCTCCCCCTTTGCCCTTTTTCAGATGCCATCCTGAAATAAACATGCCAAAACTCTGCTTTGCTGACTGCGTCATCAAAGCTTGCAAACGCTAGCACTTCTCTGACAGGCATTGTGAATCACAGTTATTTTTTCCTCCCAATGTCTATGAGGTCTGCCACCTGAACTGGCATAGTTTGTAAGTGCCATCAACTTCTCCTCAGGGCTTACAAGCTATATTTGCTCTTTCAGAAGAATCTGAAAATGTTGTGAACCATAACTATGTTTCTGAGAGAACTTACAAGTTCTGCCATCTGTGCCTGCAGTGCTTTAGAGCATCATAATATGGATATGGAGATATTTTCATCATGGGGTTTACGATCTCTACCAGCTGCATCAGCAGAGATTGTTAGTGCTGTGAACCACAACCATCTATCTCTCAGCACAGACGCCTGGTTTACTTTTTCATTCTTAATAGTCTATATCTGCTTGACCCACTGTTTCCCATACAAGTATATTTTTCAGCAAAAGAGAAAGTGAAAAAAACAAAATAATCCTTTAAAGCAGATCTTTAATCACTGCAGATCTCTACAAATCTCCAAATATTTACATAAGTTTAACCATGCCCTGTTTAGACTGAGAATTTACTGCAAATACAATTATTGTGATAGCTGCAACACTTGAAACCCTTTCTGTAGCCTGACAAAGCTGCAGCTCTTGCTGCTATTCACAGATTTTGAAAGCGTATTTCTTTTTGTAAATAGGAACTTAACCTCTCTTTATGCTGGTCTGGCATCTTCAGGCTATCTCTAGTTTAGACAATGCCATGAAAAAAAAATCTGCTTTTGAAGAAATCTTTTGCTCTCTTTAACTTGAAGGAGTTTTGGCACATGGGAATGCATTACTACACTCCCTACATTGGCCCTGGGAAGGAAATGAGCTGGGAGTTTATGAGGAATTACAGCAAACCCAGATGGGTAAAATGAGGGCTGCATGTGTCAGAGGGGAACGGTGAAAGAGGCTCTATCTGCTCCATATGCTGACAGAGAAAGAAGCCACTGGCATGCCAAGATGCTCTAACTGGCTGTCTAAATGGGGAAGATGGGGATATGGAAGAAAGTAGTCAAGAGATTTTACTACTGAAGTCATCATCTGCCTATTACATTCATATATATAAGTATGGGAATTGTATGGAGCAGGAATGTCTACTAGTAAAACACTTATAAACTAAGAAATTATGAACTTTCAAATTACAGCTTTGGAGATACTGAGCTTATACATCTATAACTCTGTAGCTTTGTGTGTACACATGGCTGACCTAATACAATTAGATACAATTTAATTTGATTGTGATGAAGTGCCATATCAGGAATGCTTTATGGATACATGCAGTTTTGAGGAAAAGGCCTTATTTCCTATCAGCTACGTGGAGATTTGTTTGATACTTGTGGTTTTGCTCCTAGGGATGTCTGGCTGCATAGGTTTCTCACAGCTGGGGACACAAAGGACCCTGAAGGTAATCAAACACCTGGTGATTCCAAAAGAAAACTATATATGTACCCTGCAAATCCTGGGCCTTCAGACCAACTAAAGGTTTCTCACATAACACATCTTTTGGAAGTCAATGAACAGAACCGTTTCTGGAAAACTATTTGCTTAGGTTGCAAGTAAGTAATTTTTATTTCCATTATAAATGTAGAAGTTTTAAACATGAAAATAGTAAAATAATTTTCCATTATTTAAAAAAAATTATTCAAAAATTACATGCAGATTGTGCTGCTGCTGAAATTATGAGGCAAATGCTGTTTCTAGCCAGGCCTTTATTTTTTTATTTGCTGAATATGAGTAAAAATCCTCTGATGAAGGTTAAGTGGTTGAGATGCAATATCTAAATCATGGGAAGTTATCTAGTTCTTATCAACTGGTACCTATTTGGCCTTCTCAAAAACTTATATCTTTGGTTCTGTGTCAAAACAAAACCTATCCTAAATTTTATGCATAAGAAGAACATTCAAAAAGAAACACAAGAATATCAATGCTTTTATAATTCTTTTAAACGTTAATTCTACTACAGTCTTTACTGAGCAGACTAGTGCACCCTCACAAGCATTCAAAATTTCAGTCCTATTCCTTACTTGCAATGTACCAGTAAGATTTTGTTCCTTGCTTGCATGAATGTTTTAGCAACTGACATGTTTACAAATGTATTTCCCATTAATACTCTCAAACCACTTTATTAATACTCTCAAATGTCTATTTTTGTAGCAGTGCTGCTGCTTTCTAACTCTGTATTTTAAGCAAAGGGATTCCAAATGTGTGAAATCAACTAATTTGAAAATTTAAATTGGTACTTGTTGATTTTTTTGTGCTTCTCTATCAGCTGCAGCAACAGAGCACACCGAGTTTGAAGTTTATACAACCTTTCCAGGGAGAAGGATTACCCTTTCTTCAGATGAATACTAAATATTTCCCTTTCTGAATCACTGCACAGCTATGGGAAAGACAAAATCAAACCCATAATAAATGTGAAATTGCACCTGCTTCTTGGAAGTAGGTGGTATTTAAGCTGAATTTAATCTTGGTATTTATATACAGAGAGACAGCACACTGGCAAAGAATCCACATGAAAGTGGTCCAGGTATCTACAATTAGGGAATCATTACTAAAACAAATTATTTTCATGAATAAGTGCATCTGTCCATTATGTCATTGTTTGGAAACCCGCAGTCAAATCTGCAGACAAACTGGAGGGGAACCTGAAATTTGCTATAAATTTACCTTGGTCCTAATTGACTATGTATTGAACTGCCTGCACAATTTTCCTCTTTTTCCTAATATGAATATGAAAACATTTCGAGGGCTTATTGATCCCCAATACTTAACTGTTAGGTCATATGAATAGCAAATGAAATATGATATAAAATATGCAAAATAATAGTACATTAGCCTAAACAACACTAATAAATTGCAAAGCTTAGCATGAAATTGAAAATCACTAATGGAGCACTGTGCAGTTTGTTGAAGCAATGAGCAGTCAAAGAATCATACATAATGTAACAGTACAATTGCTAACAGCGGGCTCATAGAAGACAATTTAAACTTATTTTTTATGGACAAGAGGAATTGATCTTTGAAGCGGTTCCTAAGGAGATTCCACTTATTCCGAACAGCATCTTGGGAGTGAGTTCTGGTCTATCCCTTTCATCAAATACATATTTATGAACTTCCAGAAAAGGCTGATTTAAATTACACATGAGGTTATGGTTTACGAACTTAAACCAGAAGAGGTAAAAATACTAGACATGTGGAACTAATACCTGAAACTGGTATTGAATTCAATGGTTATATCAGTCGTGTAGGTTCTACTAAAAGACAGGTCATATGGAATAAATTCCACTTCTTAAAATTCTTGGGAGTTGCAAATATTTAAAGTTACAAACACAAAATATGAATAGCATTCAAATTCAGAATATGCAAAATTATGTTCTATTTTCTCAAGGCCATCTACATGAAAAAACAACTTATGTTTAATACTGTTGGTATCAAACACACTGATAGGAAAAGCTGTCTCATTTGTGAACACTCACAGGGAAATTTGTAATTAATATAATATTAATTTTTACTTTTAGCAGAATTTTCCCAATTAAATTTTTAGTTTCATGTTGTCAATATAATTTCACTAGGATTTATGTAATTCAGTGGTACCATAAGTTCTGATGCATTTCAAGTACACTGAAAATAAGAACTCAAAAGACAAATTCTGATAAGATTGCATGCAAAACATATTTTCCTCTCCTAACAGGCACTGCAATTGTAACACAGTTACTGTTTATTTTCCTTCTATGTTTTAATCAGCCAACATCTTCCTTTCTAAGCATGACTTCCCACACCCAATAGATTTCAATTCCGTATATGAATATATGTCTCTTTTATGCTATTATTTTGCTCAAACTCTGGCCTCATTAGCATAAATGGCTTACTGAATCTCAGAAAAAAAAAACCTGCAGAAAAGTTATACATGTATAAAATGGAGAGTGACACAGATGGGTCCTTTGTTTATTAAAATGTGGAGTATTGAATGGTGTGGGCTTTATTAATGTTTTGTGGCTAGACTGCTACTACTTTTGCCTAGTTATATAGCTAATAAACACTAAGCTGTAATTACCTCAATAGATTGTCCAAACGGCAACAATTCACATGTTCACTCTGCAAACAGTATTGTAGGTTGTGTATGCTGAGATATGAGGGATTGTTTAAATATGTAGAAAAGACAAAACTGTCCAATAGAAGCTCCATCATCCCAGGGCATCCACTGAGGTTCTGAAGCTGGGATGACTGAGGAAGCACAGTGTCATGGCCACAGGATATTGTTTGATTGCTCTTAAAGTTGAAAAAGCCATATCTGAAGTACAACCTGGAGGTAACAGTCTCAAATTTATATAGATACTCTTTCTTCAGAACATCCAAGAGGTACCTCACTGGAGACTGTTAGTGTGTTAAAGTTTTATAGTACAACTCAGCAAGCAGCTTGTAACTTCAGGGAAGCAGGTGGAGAACTACATTAAAGCCCTACCCCTATTAAAGACATAGGTTCCAACTCAAACCAAATTTTGCATCACAGTAATTCATGTAAAGCTGTTTCTCTATATTGTCGGTATTGCCAAAATGAGATAAAGGATGTGCAACTTGAATTTTTGGGCATGAAATAAAAATAAATTACTTAACAATACATCAAAAAGTGTGCTAATAATTTAACATAGATATTATACAAGTTTAGTGTTTGCTTTGGTCAGTTCTGACCTCTCTAGCAGTCAAAGTAAACTCATTTTTCATAGTCTAACTGCAAGAGGCATTCATGCTCCTCAAACTGCATAATATCTGAACTGTACTGTCAGACAGCTATTAATGTACTCAGCAACAATACAGCTATTTTTTTAAACCTCACTAATTCTTATTTTTAGCTGATCCAATTCTTTTCACAACCTAAGCTGTCTTTTTTATTATTTTAAATTTTTTTTAAAGTCTCCATTTTCTGCGTGTGTATCATCAAAGCACAATTTCACAATTTCCTTGTCTCCTAGTTTCTGCATCAAACGACTATGAATTGATAAAAAGTATCCCTTTTCTGTAGCGTTCCTCTCTGATGCTAGAATTCAGCTGTTCTTCCTGTGGAATGAACTTCCTATCATACTGTGCAACAATACAAGTATAACAAGGATGTTAACATTTTCATAAGAGGCTACATCAGAAATTGGTACCTTAGTTAATGATATTTGAATGAACAGAAACTCCCCCTAGACCTCTGAAAAATAATATATTCCCCATTCCTCTCATCAAATATATAAATACATAAAAATGAGAGAGCTGACACTGGGACTGGAATGTAGCTGCTTGAAAGTGAAAGGGGGATGATACTGGCTTGAGGGGGCTGATATACTAGAATTAGAAATTAGATGCACTGAAGTGATATGAGGGGATCCACGATGATAAACACTTATTTGCATAGGATGGTATCAGTGAAGGACTACTCCTAGAGTAGCCCTGGAATGTAAGAAATTAATTGCTTTACTTTGGGCAATCCTACTTGTTCCCACTAAGTAGATGAGAGAAACAAAAGGAGTAAGTTAGCAGTAACCTGACATGGCCACCATCCTTTTCCTCCCTCACAACCTACAGGAAGGAAAAGTGAAAAGACAACCAGGAGGGCTCACAATGTGGCTTAACTTAGCTGCTTTACTTTGAAAGAATGAGGACCCTCTAAAAGCCCTGCTGAAGCCATCACCGTGTACGTGTGCACATATATCTTCAATCTTCAAGGAGTGCTGAGAATCTGCTCAAACTGGACCAACTTTGCAAGCTTCTGTATTTAAAAACACAGATGAATGTCTCCTTTTGAATATTCTCATCCAATTCTGCCTTACTTAAAATATAAACGAGGTAGGCTAAAACAGATACAATCTAGATTTCCCAACTCATTGCCACTCTTTCCCACAAACCTTAGAAGTGGTAATCAACAGGTATATCATGATTAGATCAAATTAAAGGCAAAAAATGTCAGAAATAAATTTCTCACATTGCAAATGAAAATATGCCTAAGCAAGGACCATGACTTGTCTTCTAAAGAAGTAGATGGGAATTATGCAGCTCACCAATAGCATTTAAAAATCATCATTAACTTTTGAGAGCCAAACAAATATAAAACTCCTATCTAATAATTTTCTTGGCCTTCTACAGAAGTCTGCTTTCTGAGTAGCTCAGTTTTTTGTGAGAGAAAAGAATGCTTTCATGGGAACAGTATGCTGACTAGACCCTGTACTGTAACCTAGAATATCTGCAAAAGCATAGGAATAGAAAACTGGAAGACCTGTATCTCCAATTCCTGTTAGCCTTATGGTAAGAGGTAAACAACAAAAGGCAGAGTAAGGTCACATACACATTACTTTAAATTTTCTGTATATTTTAGCACAATTTCATGATCCACTGAAAATATCCAAAACCACTCACTAAATATCACATTTTGCTACTTAGTCATCCCTAATTAATATTTTGCTTTATTCTCCTTGCAGTATGCTTTCATCATAAAGACATGAGTCATTAATAGTTACTTGCTTGCGATAGATCCAAATAAATAATTCATTCTTCATAAGATTACCACTGGAATAAATCTGGCAAGTAGTAAAAGGAATCTATGAAAAAAAATCTCAAGCTAAGTATAGAACTCAATTTGTTGTTTAGGGGGGAGGAATCCTGAAGCTGTTTTAAATGTGAAACCCTTCCTTTCTCTTTCCCTTCTCTTCCCCTTTCTCAGCCTTTTGAGTCAAAATTGTTGAGGTCCACCAGTGAAAAGAATTGCTAACGTGAAAAATCTCAACCCTGTGTATCTGCTGTTTATTCACCCTGTAAGGAGCCATATAAGCCCACTGATTTGGCAGTATAATCCCCTGCTTAATAAAAGAGAGATCCCTAAATTGGAGTCACATTTCAGTATACCAGTTATTCTGCTGTAGCTGCAATCTATGTAGAAGGAGTAGTACAAGTAGTAAGTCTTTAATTTCACATATTAATATATGTAGGTACAACAAGTATATGCTGTATTATTTTATATTCAGAAGCCCTCTGAGCACTGGGAAAGCTCTGAAGATCATACTGATAGACAAAAATATTATCCTTTTGAGAACTCAGAGTATATGTTTTTTTTTTGTACACCCAAACATATGGTGATTAAGTATGACAAATCATATTCTAATCGACTCTTTTTCTTTTTCTTTCTGCAACCTATTTAGTTCCTGTGAAAGGCACCAAATGGACAGACCTCAAATCCTGAGCCTTGCATTGTTCACATTAGAAAAAAACTACCCCAGCTTCCCACCAGCGTATATAATTGCTGCCATTGAACTACTATTTGTGACGGTAAGACAAGAGCATAGCCTGTACACTCCATTCAGTGCTCACTGCTTCTAACAATAGTGCAAACTAGAGTGCCAATTGTGGCATTAGCTTTTGTGGATAAAACAACCTGTCAATTAGGAAATGAATTAACCAGTTCACTAAACAATAATCATCACATAACAACTTTCAGTCCCTTCGAGGCTGAGCTATTTTCAAGCAAAAATATCAGAGCCTCTCATCTACAGTTGTGAGCCACTTGTTCCTTTGATCATGCCTTTGTACTTTACTGCAGCAATAAACCAAAATATATTCAGGTCTTGTTATTCCTTTTACCATTTCACTGGTGTGACATTGTTGGCTGCAGGTAATGAACAAACACAATAAACAAGAAGGGCAAAAATCAAGACATCATTTTTCTCATTAAATTACCTTGCAGTGGATTGCTAAACTTGCCAATTTCAGCTCTGGCTACAAAACTATAAGGAACATGCTTGAAGATAGCATCTTTAAACTTGTGACAAGCAACCTGAAACTGATTATTTGGCTATTGGATGGCACTGACTTCCACCATCCTTAGAGTAGGTTTTCAATGGTATGCGGGCACCACATTATTAACATAACCACTGTAATCATCATGACAGTAATGATTATGCTGAAATCTAAATGTGTGAAATGAAGCCACTAACAACTGTAAATATGTCCAGCAATGAAATCAATGAAAGGTCATTACACCACGTAAAATTCAATTCATAGAAACCTACCGATGACATTGTATTCAAATGATACATGGTTGGAAGATTTGTATCATGTCTGCCTACTAGTTTGTTTTTTTAGTGATTTCATGAAGAATGAATGATTACAATAAGGTGTCATACCAAATGTTCTCTAGGTCTCAAATCATTATAATGTATGAAAAAACACTACTTTTTACCTGAAATCAAACTGCTGAGCTTATTCACTCTTGTAAGGAAATGCAAAATTACAGACAATTTGATCAGTCAATCCAGTATGACAAGTGAACATATGTTTATGTGTAAATTTAATCCACTTGGATCCTCATACACAATCAGAACAGGATATTTCATGAAAAAGTCAGCACTTCCAAGCTGAAAAAAACAGTAACTCTGAAGGTAGTGGGGCAGCGTTTCAGTTTGAAAGTGCTGATCTGCACTGAATGCAATTTTGTATTTGGTTCCAAATAAAGTCAAACAGTATAAAGAAGAATAAAATACAGTGCAGGAGTAGAAGAAATAGTTTTCTAAGCATGATATAAATTTGGGGAGCTGGTATAAATCTGCAGTGAATGCCTGATCTGTTTTTATTTTACCATGATAGTCCTTCCTCCCTCTGGAAGAGACAGGGCAACAGGTACAGAATATGGTTTTTTAAACATAAAATACCAGAAGTCACAATGTGCCTTACAAACATAAACAACTGGATGCTCCTGACCATGAGATTTACAATCCTATTAGTCAAAGACATCATTCTGAGGAGCTTAAATATGACTTCAGAAGGTGTTGGTGACACCACTCCTGACAAAGTTTGAAAGACAAAGATATATAGGAGAAAACTTGACGGAATACAAAAGGCAATAGGAATGTGGGTAGATGTAAAGTTCAGATGTAAAGCAAATACATATGAAAAAGATCAGAAAGGAATTGGAGGAGAAAGAAAAGCAGTTTTCTGTAAGGAGGGCTGAAATATCCTGAATAATAGAAAAACACAGAAAATAATGGGAATGTCAGAGACAAGGCAAACAAGGTTATTGAAGCCAGCCAGTAGGGGAAGCTCAGGATAAATAGCACTCTACTGGGTTTTATGAATGTAGCAAGACCTAAGCTTGGTATTGCACTAGCTGGTAGTCTCTGTACCTTGCTGTCAGAACCAAATTCACATGTGCTGGCCTTGGGACTAATGAATTTACATGCAGTGTTATGTCTGCATTTAATAAGTAATGCTGATACTGAACCAGCTGTGCAAAGAAACAACTTTGTGTTTCTGATCTGGTCAGTTTGGCATTCAGATAAATAACTAGGAGTTGACTGAACTTCAGTGTTGAAGATGTCAAAACATAGATGCAAACAAGTAAGAAGCTAGTGAAGCACACAGAGGAGAAAGATGATAGAAAGCAAAATGCAATTGAACCTACAGACAGAAGCAACTTTATAGGCAGGTTAGAGGAGGTGATTGATGGAATTTTTAAATGTTAAAGTACCACTCAGAATACGTTACTAAGCTTATAAAGAATGATGGCTGAATTAATTTTTTCATAGAAAAAAATATATATACCAGAAAAATTGTATAAATGCTGCAGTTCTGGTTCGGACTTCTTTTGCAATAATTTACTTTTAAGCAAATAACTTCTGTCTTAAAGAACATATTTGTTCTTCCTTTAAAAAGGAAGGTGTCTCCTGACACTGCAGCAGGCGACATCCCTGTTTTCAGTTCAGCCTTGCTGTTGTCACAGCACCATGAATTCCACTATGGACTCAAATCCTGCGCTTAAGTAGTCTGGTACTGAAACCTCCTCCTGGAGGGATTCCAATTCAATTGATTATACATAAACACACATCTTTAAAGTCACATCTTAACTGAGGCAAAAAGGGTTGTGATGATGATCTCCAGCCTATGATGCAGAATAAACTTACTACTTTCATTTCAAATATGAGAAAGACACAGCACACGGCCCATCAATTGTCTCAGCAGATTTCAGAGAAGATTCACTGGGAGCTGGAAAACATTTAGAGGAAGGTGAAAGGGAAGGTAAACCAAGTCAAATCTCTTGAGGGTGGGGAGGAAAGAAGTAATTATCATCTTTGAATCCTAAACCAGTTTTCCTGGTTTCTCCATTACCTTTAATAAAATGGATTCTGTAACCAAGAAATAATTGCAATTGACAGTTGGTCACTACTTATTCTGTCTTGTTCTTTTTCTGCCTGGCAGGTAATTTTTTTACCATTATAAGCTCTGATATTGAGCAGTAATTAGCAAAATTCACTTTCAGCTGACCTCTAGTGAGGGAAAATGTAACTGATTCTTTTTATTAGCAGGAAATATGGACTCACAGGTAAACTAGCTCAGTAGCACTAGAATGGACACTGCATTTTGACTTATCTTCAGAGATTTGGAGCTATTATTCTAATGACATAAGCAAAGATACTAGGTCAGTTGTAGGCTGGGATTTTTGCAAATTAGAGGGATTTCAGAGAAGGAGAAAATAATCACTGGAGAGATCGAAATCTAATTGCATATTCTATATAATTGCATATTTAAATTTTAACTAAAGGCTAATTGCAACATACGCTAATGCAGCTATCCAGGGAAGTATTAGTCCACTTTTCCACAATATGCATCTTCAACAAAGATTCTTACAGGTAAAGTAAAAAGAATTTAAGAAAAAAAAATAGGAAACAGTGCAGCCTTGATATCTCTTTGTGGATTGAGGAGTAGCTGACAAAGGAGCAAGAAAAGCTGTGACTTTTTTTTCCTGTAGTGTACAAATTAGTAGCAAGGGGCTAGCATAAAAGGAACATATTAAAGCGGGTTCTGCCCTGTGCAAGCCATAATGCCTGAGGGACTCCATAAGGGAGCAAAGTTTAGGAAGAAGAAGAGAGACACCTCTCATTATGATTCAATTTCTTACTCCCTACATAAATTTCCTGACAGATGTTTAAATGGAAGGCGCTTTAGAGAGTATACAGTAAAAGGCTATAAGATGGAATTGACTAAATCCTATTGACAGAGTAAAGGAAAACTGTTAATGATATTCTATGACTGTTGCTTGGACAGACAGTAGCACATCACCTTACCTCCAGTAGAATCGAGAAGGTTGGATGCAGAATAAAGGATTACACTACATTGAGAAAGAAGTTCTTTCCAATGAGATTATGGTACATTACCTGAGACATTTGGTAACTAGACTCAACTAAACATTTAAGGCACATAACGGAATTTTGCTGTAGCAGAAAGAAGACAATGTGATATAAATTTTCCATCATGATTTACTATGCATAATGCAAAGCTTCAGATACTAAGTGCATTATATGTAAATATTAGCAGTTCAAGATGATAGATTTATAGAGAAAATTAATCTAAATGATGGCTAATCATATTGCCCTTGTTTTGTGAGGGACTATGTATGTCATCCACCAGGCAAGGAAAGAGGACACTGAATAAATCTAATTCACAAGCAGTGGCTGAGAAGAACCCCTTCTTTTCTTAGATGCTTTATGTTGTATCTATCAAAGGGTACGTATTACTTACATTCTGTTTATCTGTCTTCTTTCTATCTGTAGATAAGCAGAAGCTTTCATCAAAACAATGTGGAGAACAAACATTTTATTAAATACTTTAACATTGAACATTTATACTATGGATTCAACTGCATCGCTTGTAAATTAAATACATGCCAGTTCCTATGTAACTGTCATTTAGCTAATTATATTTCAGTCATTATAACAGACTTTTGTGCTGAGGATCTCCAGAGAATTAGGAAGAATTAGGAAAATTCTCTCCTGAGAATTAATTTAGATAGAATAAGATGGTCATTTTAAGCAATGTATACACTTTTTAAAAAATAGCAATGACTCATACTGTCACGACAAAAAACTAACCTAATCTTTACCCTTGTATTATTGGAGAAGTAGATAGTTCTCAGTAGGATTTCATTGAGGCAATACAGCTCTTGTTGCAATACTTTTAAAATGTCTTGATATATAAGTTTTTAAAATGCATCATTCTTCAAAACCACACAAAAAACATCACTTCAAAAGCCTATGATTAATCTGAACACAATCAAGGGCATGTGAGATAGCTGCCATTTAGTTCAGCCAAAGCAATCCATGCCAACTGCAATAAACCCATCAAACTGTCATACAGTCAAGCTGTGAGAAAAAGACTATGGTGATTACATGCAAGACTTTCCTTCAGTGGCTTTATAATTTCAATTTTTGTAACATTTCAAGATTTTCAATACTTACAGTAGCAACCCTTCAGTACAGAATATTTTCCCTGGGAGTTACTATCAGCAACTTAGCCTATTGGATTTTTTTCCCCATCATTGAATCAAGCATATAAGCTCATCAGACAAGAAATGCTGCGATCACAGTTGTGTATAAATTATTTAAAGAGAATCAGCCAATCAAAACAGATACTTAAGTACCTACTTTCTTCGATATGTGCGTATAACTACCATTAAAAGAACACAGTCGCAGTTGAGAAGCCTGAAAATGAATCTATTTTTCCGTTCACCCTGAAAGCCTTCTATCCTTCACCAATGACCCTCGGGACAACAAAAAAGGGAGACTTTGTGCACAAATCCTGAGATGCAAGATGTAAAGTGAAAACTACAGTGTGCTCATTATGATGATCAAGAAGCATAGAAAAGAATGACACCTAAGATTAAGGAAATTTGAGACAAACTATTTAAATTGTCCTTTCAAAAACACTGTATTATTTATGAGAATCCTTCAGGCAGATGGAATGTTGGAACCTCAAGGTGTTTCTTCCTCTTCACAGATAGATTTTATGCAGCACAAATGCTGTTGGAAACTTCTTCAGTACACTACAAAGAGCATAACATGTAGAGAGGGATGGAGGGCACAACTTCATGATTCTCTACACAGCTCTTGTATTAGCAGTATGTTTAAATGAGAGTCATTTTAAGATTTCAAAGTAATAAAAAGACAGTAAGGATGAAAAAGTTTAGGAGCTTTGTCCGGACCACCTTTTGCTGGGATTATTATTCAGCTGATTTAAATAGTTGCTGTCTCAACCTTGAATACCAGTGATTATGCCAGACCACTGATTAAATTCTTGGTGCTAGCACATATATATAGACTTAAAACTGCCGTACTCCCTTTCCACCAGGCACCACCCTCTTCCCTAGCATTAATATGGTTTACTCAGACATAAGGAATTCTCTCTGGGGACAGATGATCAGTCAACAGAGAGTTTGTGGGTCAGGGTCAAAGGGAAAACAGCAATAGGGGACATTGCTGTTGGGTTCTGTTGCAGACTGCCTGATCAGGAGGACTCTGTGGACAAAGTGCTCTATAGACAGATAGGAACAGTGTCATACTTGTAGCCCCTTGTCTTCATGGGAGACTTCAACCACCTTGATATCTGTTGGAGGGACAGTATGGACTGGCATAAGCAATTAAGGCTGTTCCTCGACTGTGTGGAAGACAATTTTCTCTTGCAAGTAATACAGAAGCCAATAAGGAGAGGTGCCATGCTTGACCTCATGTTCACCAACAGGGAGGGGCTGGCTGGAAACATGATGCTCCAGAGAAGCCCTGGCTGTAGCAATTATGAGATGGGCAAGTTCGAGATCCTCAGGATAGTGAGAAGAGCATGCAGCAAGCTCACTGCCCTGGACTTCAAGAGAGCAGACTTTGGCCTCTTCAGAAACCTGATTAGTAAGGTTCCATTAGATAAAGCCCAAGACTGCTAGTTGATATTCAAGGATCACCTACTACAACCTCAGGAGTGCTACATCCCAACTAGAAGGAAATGTGGCAGGAGGGCCAGGAGACCTCCTTGGATGGATAAGGAGCTGCTAAGGAAACTTTGAGGGGAAAAAAAGAAGCTTATAAAAGCTGGAAGCGAGGACAGAGGGCCTGGGAAGAAGACAGGGATATTGTCTAGGAAGCTAGGGTCCAGGTTAGGAAAGCTAAGGTGCAGTTAGAATTAAATCTGGGAAGGGATATGAAAGATAACAGAAAGAGTGTCTACAGGTATGTACCAAACAAAAGACAGACTAGGGACAATGTGGGCCCTCTCTGGAAGCTATCAGAACTGACTACCCCAGATTTGAAGAAGGCTGAGGTTCTTGGTGACTTCTTTGTCTCAGTCTTCACTGGCAACTACTCTGACCATACTTCCCAAGTCTTGAAAGGCAGATGCAGGGGCAGCGAGAATGAAGACTTTAGGTCCACTGTAGGAGAGGATCAGGTTCAAGACCATCTTAAGAACCTGAAGGTACACAAGTCCATGTGACATGAAGAAATCCATCTGCAGGTACTGAAGGAGCTGGCAAATGAAGTTGCTAAGCCACTGTCTATAATATTTGAAAAATCATGACAGTCAGGTGAAATTCCCGATGACTGGGAAAAGGGGAATATAACTCTCATTTTCAAGAAAAGGAAGATGAATGACCCAGGGAAATACAGACCAATCAGTCTCACCTCTGCGCCTGGCAAAAGCTTGGAGCAGATTCTCCTGGAAGGCATGCTGAGGCACATGAAAAACAACAAGATGCTTGGTGACAGCGAGCATGGCTTCACTAGGGAGAAATCCTGCCTGACCAACCTGGTGGCCTTCTATGATGGATCTATGGAACTGATGGACAGGGGTAGAGCAGTTGACATCATCTACCTGGACTTGTGAAAAGTGTTCAACAACGCCCTGCATGACATCCTTGTCTCTAAATTGGAGAGACACCAATTTGCTGGATGGACAACTCAGTGGATAAAGAAGCAGCTGGATGGCCACACACAAAGAGTTATGGTCAATGGCTCAATGTCCAGCTGGAGACCAGTAACAAGGGGTGTCCCTCAGAAATTGGTGTTGGGACCAGTCTTATTCAACATCTTTGTTGGTGATATGGACAGCAGGATTTAATGCATCCTCAGCAAGTTTGCGGGTGACAACAAGCTGTGTGGTTTGGTTGATACGCTTGAGGAAAGGGATGCCATCCAGAGGGACTCTGACACACTTGTAAGGTGGGTTGATGCCAACATCACTAAGTTTAACCATGAAAAGTGCAATGTCCTACACCTGGGCTGGGGCAATCCTAGGCACAGCTACAGGCTGGGCAGAGAAGACATTCAGAGCAGCCCTGAGGAGAAGGACTTGGGGGTGTCGGTCGATGAGGAAATGAACAAGCTGGCAAGTGTGCGCTTGCAGCCCAGAAAGCCAACTGTATCCTGGGGTGCATCAAAAGGAGTGTGACCAGCAGGTTGAAGGAGGTGATCCTGCCCCTCTACTCTGTTCTCGTGAGACCCCACTTAGAGTACTGAGTGATGTTCTGGTGTCCTCAACATAAGAAGGACATGGAACTGTTGCAGCAAGACCAGGGAGGGCCATGAGGATGATCAGCAAACTGTAGCAACTCTCATATGAAGATAGGCTGAGAAAGTTGTGGCTGCTCAGCCTGCAGTAGAGAAGGCTGCATGGAGACCTCATAGCAACCTCCCAGTATCTGAAGTGGGGCTATAAGGATTCTGGGGATGGACTGTTCATTAGGGACTGTAGTGATAGGACAAGGGGTAATGAGTTGAAACTTAAAGCAGGGGAAGTTTAGGTTAAAAAAATTCTTTACTGTGAGGGTGGTGAGGCACTAGAATAGGCTGCCCAAGGAAGTTGTGAATGCTACATGCCTGGCAGTGTTCAAAGCCAGGTTGGATAGAGCCTTGGGTGACATGTCTTAGTGTGAGATGCCCCTGCCCATGGTAAGGGGGTTGGAAATAGATGATCTTTAGGTCCTTTCCAACCCCGACTATTCTATGGTTCTGTGATTATACATGTGCTGTAGTAAGATATGTGAACAGACACTGAGAAGAAAAAAAACCCCAATTTTATTCCTGATGCAGTTTTTCACAGAAAAATATTTTCTGATGAGCTTAAGAAAAAAAAAAAAAAACCTAAATTCTAAAGATTAGGGCTGTGTTGCCCTAAAATGTTTGGACTCTGACCTCCTAAGATGTGAATAGCCTCGCAGCTGCAGTTGACTATTTCATTCTGTTGAACCCTCCTCTGCTGGTAAGAGTTGCAACAGGATACCTTACAAAACAGGAAAAGCAGATAAAAAAATGCCCTAAATTATTATTGAAACTAAGAGTAGTTATACTATACTCCTCAGTCACTTTAGTACCAATTTAATTCTAGTGGTTTCAATCACATAGCTGAACAACACTCAAGAGAGGAAGAAAGCTGTGCTTCCAAATGTAGTTCTGGGTGGGTGAGGGTAGGCAGGGAAGGTGAAAGAACTTGCTGTGTCTCAAAAACTCATTCATGACTGTAGGAAATAAAAAGAACACAAGCCAAAACCACCATTTTCAGACCTTCCACAATGAGCAGTAGTAGTAGCATTTAATAAAAGTGGTAACTGCCCAGAGTCACATAACATTACCATGCAACCGACAAATAGCTGAAAATGAAGCAAGTACCATATGGATGCCACTAACACTGCGAAAAAGGGTGAGATAGAGTGAGAAGTCAATACACATATCCAAGTTCTTCCATATAAACAGGCTCAATAATTTCCATATCTGAATTATCTGCCTCTTTCTGGACTTTGGCAAATACTACATTAGAGCTTGTTTTGCTTATACCATGTCTTTTTCGTTGTTTTTTTTTACCCTTGCTATTATCTTCCCCGTTTATAAAAGCATAATCAGTCTATAACATTTCTATGAAGATTCAGAAATGTGTGTGAAGCATTAGGAAAAGAACCTTTTTGTGTGGGGTGAGGAATGTGGTAAAGAGCTACTTAAAAATATGCTTTAAATTGACCTTTGAATCTTGTTCAAGTTTCCGTCTTGTATTTTTAATTGGTGATAACTGTTTTCTCTTTTTGTATTTATCAGCTTTCCTAAGGGTTTCACACATTCAAAACATTAATCTCTCTGCTATTGCTGTTATTTTGCAGAGTGTCATTATACAATATTGTTTAACATTTACATTGATTGAAGAAAAACACATTGCCTAATAATTTAAAGAAGACTATTTAGAATTTGCATGTTCTTTCTCTTTCTTTTCTTAGTTTCCATTATATTCTATTTTAGTGCTGATTTACAATCAGCTCTGTCTTTGGAAACATCTCCTAATTAACGTAAAAATGAAAATATTGCCTTTACTTGCCAAAGTATTAATAACAAAGAGCTGACATCTGTGTCCTTTATTACTTAGCAAATAAGCTTTGATGAGAAGAACTATGTATAATGAAGAATCAACTTCTGGTTTCTCAATATTTTTAAGCAATTGTATTTCAGACTGGTTTAGAATGAAGACTACTTTTTTTTTTTTTTTAATATCCACCTAAATCAGAATTTAAGAAAAATGAATAAGTGGATTGTTAACTGATTTTTAACGCTATGTATGATTTGATAAAGTTAGTTTCTCATTTTGAGTTCAGATTTTAACATGTAATTAGCATTTTCAACGATGCAGCTATTTTAGTTCTCAAAGCTTTTCATTCAATATACGCATTTTTAACATCCTTAAAATTTTGAGAAAAAACCCACATGACCTTTAATACATTTTGCAGATAAAGAAACATAAAGTTATGTTTATCAAAACAGATGTAGCTGCAGATACCCCACACAGAGAATTATTCCTATCAACTATGTTTTAAAAACTGACCCAAAATAAGATTTTACTAGTTTTCCAGTTCTCAATATAGAAATCCTGGAATCTTCAAGTACATTAAAAAATAGAAAAGTAACTAATTGGCATAATGTAATTGTATATCATATACATAACTACATTATAAAAATATGCAATACCTTACATGAAGCCTTATAGAATTGGCTTCCTATAACAACATTAACAACTAAAGGAGGGCTAAGAAGAATCTTTATCCTTTAATGCATGCAGGAGAGAAACAGTGACAAACAATAAGCAAAAGGATGAGGTTCTTATTGCCTTCTTTGCCTAAATTTTTAATGGGAAGAGCAGTTGTTGGGGTTCCCAGACTTCTGAGCTGGAAGACAGGGAACAGAAGGAAGCTCCCATACCCAAGGCAAAATGGTAACAATCTGCTACAACACTGAGATACACGCAGGTCTATGGGACCAGATGAGATCCACCCAAAGGTACTGAGGTAGCTGGTCAAGCAGTCACCAAGCCACTTTCACTCACCTATCAGCACGCCTTGCTAACTGAGAAGGTCCCACTTGATTTAAGTTAGCAAATGTGACACCCATCTACAAGAAGGGCTGGAAGCAGGATCTGGGATCTACAGGCCCATCAGTCTGACTTCTGCCAGTGAAGGTTATTGAGCCTAGAAAGCTGGGAAATACGAAGTGCAAGTCTCTACTGTCTTTGGCAATCATTAATCATTCAACTTTCCACTAAGCAAATGAAAACAAGTTGCATTTTACCAAATCACGTATGTCAAATTCTTAAATGAACTGCACTCAGCTCTTCACACTGTATGTGTGGCCGCACTAGCAGCAAAAGGCAGTGAAGGATGAGCCCCCCGGTTGCAGAGGATGGGAGCTGGCAGTTCGCAGACAGTTCTATTTCTGTGTGACAAGTACTTCCATAATTTCAATTTCATATAATAGGTGTATGCAACACATTGTTAAAAAAACATAAAAAAAAAAAAAGAAAAAAAAAAGGAAAAAGACGCCATATTGCAGGGAACACAGATGCAGCAAAACCCGCTGACTTCCTCCAAATGAACTGCAGGAGACTGTTCCACCTTCTGAACAGATCATGAGGTCTAGCCATTTAATACTTGCTTGAGATATGCCAGCAATGAATAGCACAAGTGTTTTCATAAAGTATTTTCCTTTCCTTTCACTAGAACCACAGTTTGCCTTTCATGGCAAAATGGGTAAAGCAGTAAGAGCAAAAAGTAGTTGCCTTTTTATGAAGCACATTTTAATACACATGGTACAGTATGTTGGGTTGCTAGAAGTGCTTCTGCAGGGGGTTGCCACAGTGAGTTGCACTGGCTAACCTCTCCGGAGCCTGGATAAGAAGGTACAAATTAGAGCACTTCTACCCCTGGCTGTTCTAATGGGGGATGGCGCTGGAGCAGAACTGACCTCAGAATTAGGGATCTGTGACTAGCTTTCTGTCCTGATGAAAGGGATTATGTGACATGGATGCTCATGACAGCGGGGCACTGGACTTAATGGCAGGAAGATAAAAATCCGGCCACCCAATGGGGCCAGTGCCTGTCCATCTTTAGATAGCAAGAGAGGTTATCTAAATAAAACCTGTGAAAATACTTTGTATAAGCACAGTATGATGATATGATTTACAAATTATTATAGTTGCTGTCCCACAATGTTATGCACTGAGACAGGTCTCCGAGCAATTTTTGCCCATTACAAGCTGTCTTTACCAATGTCACTTCAGACACAAGCCAAGTTTGTAAAATTCTGACAATGCTGTTTTGAAGGTCTTTTGAAAATTATTTATTTTAAATTAAAACATTCTCAAATTTATTTTCACTGAGTGTGCTGTGTTTACCTTTGTTCCTGTGAAAAACTGTGGTCTGATTAATGTCTGGATACTACTTCTGATTGCAGATAGGATTATACTTGTGACACACATACATGAAAGACATCAAGAGTCACTGGTTTTAAGAAACAAAAAATCACAATAAATATAGGTCATCTGGTTAAATTTGTTCCTAGTGCCACTGGACTGGAAGCACACACAATTATTTATGATACAACTTTAACAGAGAAAGAAAGTTCAAACCACTATTTCTATTAATAAACATATGTAACATTTTCTCTACTTCTTCCTTGCATTGTTGTATGTTCTCTGACAAAAAAAAAATTGCTTCCAGTTTTGAAACAGAGCCACACAGAAAAAAAATCCCTTTTAAAGGCAGACTGCCCTGAGAGGGAAGCACTTGGTTCCATGGCAGAGAGGAAATACTCCTGCTCCAGGAGCAGACCTTGCCCTGCACCTCACTCCTTGCTGCCTGTCCAGTTGTCCCAGTGCTGAGGGGCCTGCCCCAGCTGTGCCTGTTCAGAGCTCACCATCACTGTTCACCGTTGCTGGGCCTAGTATTTCTACTACCATTAAAAGAGCATGGAAACAGTGGAAAATTTGTATATTGCAGCCATCTCGGTAGTGGTGACAGCACAGCAACATTAGAGAAACTCTCACTGAAGCTAAAGTGGATCTCTCCAATATAACAGTCATGAAATAGGGTGACAAAAACTGTTCCTATACTGTGCAAGCTGAATGTACCTTTAGGAGCAGCAGGCTTACTAGTACTAGTACTAACTAGTACTAGCAAAAGTAGACAGGTGCAAACAGGAAGACAAAAACAAATAGGTCTAAAAGATCTACTATCCCTTCTCAGCATGAAGTGATAATCAGGAAGTATCATGTCTGCCCCTTCACTTTCTGTAAAGGAAGTGGTTTGGCTATATTAGCAGAGAGCAAATGAATAGGTGCAGACACCTATGAATATATTGTCTTCAAAAGATGCTGCAATAACTGGGCTGACACAATGCATAGGAAAACTGAAATACCATTCGGGAGTTTCAGAGCCTCTGAAAGGTTATCCTGGAACACTGATTATTCACCTTCCATTTCTTCCAGCTCCTCAGAGCAAAACAATTGTTCAGGCTTTCCTCTATAGCATTATTTCCCAGTAATATTTCTGGCTGGTAACAAGAGTGTAGAATATAGATCACAGTCCTTCCCATTAACCTAATACAACTTGCCTTTCACTGCCTAAAATTTCAATACAGCACAAAAAAATAACCCCAAATAATTAAAATATTCCCATAAAACTTATAAAAACTTATAAAACTTATCCCCATAAACTATAAAAGATCTATAGTCAAAAAATTCAGTCTTAGAATTCTATATGCCTTGTATTATCTTCATTTTTCAATTGCAAGAAACTGTGTTAATTAAGATTATGATGCAGTATGGAGGCTTTGCCAGTATACAGACAGATATTGTACATAATGTATACAGCTGTTATCCCCTTCCATAGAGACTGAGTACTGTTACAACAGCATCATACACTCTGTGACCACAATAAACATTTTGATCCAAGCAAAGAACTTTTCATTTCTTCTTGCTACCTATATCAAAGACCTTAAGAAAATATAATGGATAACTAGAAGACAAAAACCAGATGATTATGTGTATATTCTTTGTAGGAGACAAGACTGCGCAGCAGTTATCTGATATCAGTGAATACTAAAGTGTCTGTGCAGGCATTATTCTGTTATTTCTAAAAAACAAAGGAGAAGTATCTGACTTCCCACAGCTACATTGTGAATCAATTAAAATTAGACTGAAAGTCTTCTGGAGTTATTCACTAGAAGTAAAAAAACCTGCTCTTACATATGTTTGTTTAATATTTAGAGCAGTATATAATATTTTCTCAATATTGCTACAAATATCTTTTGAGGTGCTTTGATTTTGGAACATAATTATCTTTGACCAGCAGTTTTGTAAGACCTTTGGAAAAAGGCAACTGTTTTTTTTTTTGTTAAAAGACAGCACAGATAAAAATATGTGTTGCTCCAGATGGCAGATATCAAAAACCTGTTCACAATATTAAAAAGTTTAAAAAACACATTTAAAACATCATCTGGTATGTTTTGGAATTGCCATATTTAAGAGCAATTTATCCTTGAATGTCTACAGAGGAATGAAAAAATGCTTTACATCTGAACTGAAAGAATGTTTGTACTATCAGATTTTGGAATTCAGCAGTATAATATCACTGACATAAGTCTTGAATTGACTATGGTTTTAAAGGTTGATCAATTGACTGACTGATCTATGTTTTGGCAAAAAAAATGATACTCCTACTCCTTTAGACAGGTGGCTTCCTTCAGTCATCTTTTAGAAATGTGCAAAACACAACTTCACACTGTATGTCCGAATTCATATGGCTCAACATTTCTTTCCTGAAACACCTGATACAGTGTGCAGGTCCCTCAGGTTCTCTTATTGTTAGAATCTACAGAGAAAGTAATCATTTGAGCCACTCATGTGATAAACCAGCACCTGAAAAGACTCAAATGTCAAGTTGTTTTCATCACATAGACAGCAGGTCTTAATCTTAATCTTTCCTTGGTTTATGCCACTACTTTGCCTTTACTTTGCTGCAAAATGTGGAATTGCCTTGTATATGCTAATGGGAAGTGCCTTGACCATTAGTTCTCCAATTTCATCTATATTACCCTTCACCTGTTAGTGAACAAGGCAATGGTGCATATTATTCTCCCCTCGATGCACATCCCATTAGACTTCAGTGGAGAATACACTCCCCTTGTGTGCAACCAAGATGAGATTCATAGAGATTTCCATTTGTGTTTACAAGAGCATTGTTTCTTTCGTATACAGTCTGTGGTTTTAATATTCATAGAAGACCCACAGACTCAGAGCTTGGATCTGATCCCAGCTTCTCGTAGGCTCAAAGAAGTGATCATCCAGAGTTATGGCTACCTTTCACCACCTCCAGAATATCCAACATTCTTTTTGATGACACAGATAAATTTGCAAGTAATACCAGGTACTTATTGCAAAGTACTTTGCTGCAAATCAACTTTGGGTGATCACATGCTAAATTTTAAGAGTCAATATATTTCCAAACGCAGTTTGTATAAAAGAATTCCTGAGACACAGAAATTTCTTTGTTCATATTTAGAACTTAAGCATTATCTGTAAGTTTATACATATATTAATTAATATAAATGTATTTTGAATTAAGTTAAAATTCTGATGAGTTCAATTACAGTTGATGATTCTGCCCTGTGCTTTAAATACTGCTGTGAGTTAGCAATGTATGCTTTCCGAAACACCATGATGTTATACAATCAGAAAAACAATAATGTATCTAAATAGATAGAGAACAACTGTCAATAAATATTATAGTTAAGTTCTCTTCCTCGACTATAGGAGATAGTACAAATAATCTGTTCTACAGTTAAAAATGCAAAAATCAGTGCTATGAAGAGATACAATCTTAACTTGACTATGAACATCTACATGCCTGTGGCAACAGCTTACATTTTCAATGTCATGCTGAAATTTAGAAATATAAATTTTTATCTACCAGGCTCTGAACCGACAGAACTATAATCAGTTTTTTACCTGTGTTTGGATACAAGAAGTCATGGTAGATTTTCTGTCCTCCTTCTATAACTCTTGTAAATTATTTTAGATGGCTCTCAGGGAAAATGCTTTACTATGGCTAATTTGAACCTATTTACAAAAGAAAGTGAAAGAACAGTCTTTGTATCCTGTTAGTCACAAACATTTCCTAGTCTCATCCTGTCACTTCTCCATGGGGGCTCCTGGTGCCATTCTTGAACGTACAATACCTAGTTCTATGGAAAGGCTATGGGGACTGCTCGTTTCATCCTTTTCATCTTTGATTAAAGTTGGAATACAGATTTTTTTATTATTTTTTTTTTTTACACGGTGTAGTTTCAAGTCTATAGGGACTACATCAATACAGAAGATAATCTATATTCTCAATTTAATGTTCAGCAGATGCAGCCATGGAGGAAATCCCCCCATAAATTACAGCGTATTCATAACAGTATATTTTTGGTGACCAGAGAACTATAAAATTGCTATGTATCATGAAATGAGTTTATAACTTGGATTTACAATGTAATGTGTTTGTCTGAAAGCTGACTTCCAAATGTGCATTCAGTATTAATGCTATTTACTGAAATTAACCTTAGAAAGCGTGTTATAAATTAATAAAATAAAATTGTAATGTACAGTGTTAAGAGTATATTCACTTCGAGCTGCAGTACTCTGCTCTGTATCCTAAAAATGTCATAACAAGGGGATTTTACTTATTTTTCAAGCCATGAACATGAACATTCTGGGTAGACTTTTTTTTTTCCCTCCAGTTTTACAGATAAATTGATGTGTAATCAAAACCACAAGCAATCTACATGCCATTTGAATGAAGCTTAAAGATTGTTTCTCAGCATTTGGATAGAATACATTCTTCAGGCTTACAAGTATTAGGAGTCTGCAAACACAGCTTTGAAATATCTAATGAGGTCTCAGTGACCTAGAAAATGCAGTGTATGGAAAGCAGTTTGAAATAGTGAGATCTGTTCAGACAGTAGCAAATAACTGCGTTCATGGAAAGATAGTATGGATATATTTGCGTGTGTGAAAGAATGGAATACTTGCTCTTTCAATTAACATTAACAAAGTTGATTGGAATTAGGAAAGCACAGTGAAAAAATGAGTCTCGCAAAAGTTTTGTAAATTCCCAGAACCCTTTTTCAAGTGATTAAGTGGGAATTTCATGCTTCATTTAAAAAAAAAAAAAAAAAGCGCCTGATCTTCAAAGAGAGGAAAGGAAGACAGTAGAAGATTGAGGAAAGAGGCAAGCTGAGCGTGCATCCATACACATGCTTGCAGACAGACCTTGTGTATACATGGCCTAGAGGTTAAGGTGACTGGATATGTGAAAACACTGACAAACTGTGTATTAATGCAGTGCAAAGCTCTGAGTTCATAAGATGAACTGAGATGCCTTTTTAAAAGTTGTAGTTCTTAGCTACACCCATTTTTCTATTAATGCAACTGAAACAGAAAACTGGTAAGCACCCCTATATGAGAAATCTTACTAACTTTTCCTTTATTTTTTTTTTTTTTGGTCTGGATTAAGACCAGTGAGGCTTTCAGAACTAGTCATCTAGATCATGTAATGTAGTTTATGTAAATAGTGAATTGGCTGAGAGGACAACTGTGGACAAATTGCCTAACAGTTGGAAAAAAAACTGAATATAGAGTGCAGACAGAGTACCATTACCCGTTAATGTCTGCCTTTGAGAAGTTAATTATTAGCTACTGGATTTCCTTGACTTTTTAAGCTGACAATTATTTTTAGTCAAGTAAGATTTGGAGAGAAACAATATATAAAATCATCTGGAAATATACACGCTGTGTCATTAAATCAGTTGTCATGCCTGAATAGGCTAAATAAAAGAAATAGATTAAATATTTTCTTGATGAAGAATGAGATCACAATATTCAGATCTTGAAGAAATGGGTAAAAGGCAGATTTTGTAGCCCACGGGACAGTAGTGAGGTCAAGAAAGGAACATTATTTAATAAAGAAATGGCTCAGAACAAAGTAAATGCTAAAAAAAAAATTGATCACCACAGACACTTCACTGTTTCTACATAACAGCACAGGTAACCTTTTGCAATTTTATGTAGAATAATTATAGTTCAGAATATTAATTTCCCCACCTGCTTTTACAAGCACAGATGAGGTTTATTTGCAGAATAAAGGAGAATTTGGAGATAAAGAACTTTATTCAACTGCCTAGAAAAGAAGTGGAAGATTCTTTGTTAGAGTTAGGAAAGAAAATGATAGATCCCAACAAGCTCAAAACTGGAACTTTTAAGAAGGGTTTTAGCTCCATTCAATTCACTGAAGACACACTAAGGATAACAACTAGCTTCATCTCAAACAGGAATTTATCTGCTAGAGGTTAACTATTTCCTATACAGACAAGAATTAAACACTTCCTTTTCCAAACACAGTTAAACAAAGCTAAAATAGGTACAATACATAAACTGCTCTGGAAGGAGGAGCTGAGAATGCTTCTACCTGCATGTCCTATGACTTAGGAATGGGGAATTAAAAATGAAACATATAGGCAGCAAAACAAAAACTACTTTCCAGAAAATTTCAGGCTTGTGTTGCAAAGATCTCCTTCTTGGCCATGGAGGAATTCCTGCCTGAGGTTCTTGGAGACATAAAAATCTAGGCCATCAGTTTAGTCAACTGACTTAGGTATTCAGCTGCCAGAATTTTGTATTCAAAAATTTCATATTTTGTCCTAAACTTTCACAAGGAAGGTGACACCACAAGTTCTTCTAGCCAATTACTCTATCTTTGTCAGTGGCCAAAAGCACATGCAGGTGTAAAGGTAAAAGAATAGATCTGTTAGGGACCTGTCTTTTCTTGGTATATTGTGAATGACTAGCAAGGGCTGCACTTTTCATCACAAACCACCCTTCATTTTTCATGGGTTATATTGAATTCTCTTAATACAAATGTCTACATAACACCTCCAAGCAGATAACAATGGATAACAAAAATGAAAAAGTCAGGAAAAGGACTGCATACAGCTTGTAAAAAATCATACTAAAAGAGATGTCAGTAAATATGGTTTTTATACCAAGGTCAATTGTACTTGGAGCAGCAGAAGCAGAAGTGGTTGCTGTGAAACAGATTTCTGGAACTTTCAGTTCCCAAATATTCTGTGCATCAATATACAGTATAAGTATGTAAGATATGTTCAACACATAAGATGATAAATCACATAAAATAGGTATTCTGTAGCCACAAATGCACACTCCATGAACTTTGATTTTGCAGACAAAAACCACCCAAAGAGTCATACCTAAGAAATTGTAACAGTGGAAAAAGGCACTTAGCTTTTGATTGCAAACAATCAAAGGATGATTATTTAATGACAAACTCAGGAAGTTTAATGCAAAGCCTCTCTTTGCATAGCCTGCTTCTTGAAAGTAAGTATTAACTATACAATAAGCAAATAAGCAATCTTTTAAAAAGTGTTATATTTTCATCACCTGCATGGAACAGGCAATGTGCAAGCATCACATTCTTTACATCTTGTGAATTCACAGAAATCCTTTGGTAATAGTCAGAGAACTGCAGACATTTATGCATCTCGTCCATCTTCTGTAGAGACTTGGGTCCACCTCACAGGAACACAATAACCATAATAGTACCCATCACAGAAGCTATTCTCCTCAATTGAACAGGCACAGTGAAACCATGGGGCCAAAGCTGAGTTTTGAAATGGCTGTAAAATTGCAATCGATGAGAAATGTTTGTGCCATAATCTAAAAAACAAGTAAAGAATGGCTGTCCTGGTGTTAAGACAGCATGTATACACGATTAAAACTAAAACATCTCACCTGGAAAACTGAAATACTTTCTTTGTTAGAAAACAGGCTCACTAACTACTCTGATATTTCCTGTTATCAGGATCTTTTACTGAAGCACCGATCAAACTATAAAACTTTCTAATGAAGATCAGAATTTTTTTTTTTTTTTTTTTTTTTTTCCTGAAGGAAATGTTTAATAATTTCCTTCTGGTACATGCTGATACATTTCTTCTGTTAGAGAACTGAAGAATAAAAATAACATTGTCATTATAAACCCAGACAGCATAAATTATGGAAAATGAGGCTGCAATATGTCCAATCTATGCTCCTCACTGTGAAGCAGTAACCTGATTAATCTTGAAGATTTCAGGAACCATGTTTGTCAGGCTTTTCAAGAATAAATACGAGGACACTTACTGAAAAGAAGCTACAGAGGGCAAATGAGAAGTGAATCTTTACAGATAGTATAGAAATTATAATATGGAAATTAAAGGTACCATATCAGAAGAAAAACCCAACAAACAAAACACAAATGCATACTGCCAATCAAAAAGTGGTTATTGAGGTTATGACAAAGAAGTACATACCCTTCAAATACTTAAGATCATATTAAAATGAGGAAGCTAGAAAGAAAAATTAACTCTGGCAGATTAAATGCAAAAGCATAACCAAATGGTCTAAAGAGGTAGCTGGGGGAGCAACCAGTAGAAGAAATAAGTAATAAGAAGATTTATTATATTCCTTGAAATATATCTGGGGAAAGACACATGCCAGTTGGTGGGGAAGGTAAAAAAGGAATGTCAGATTAGCTGTGGCCATTCCAGAGAAACTATATCAATTCTCTATATTTGCTGTTGAAGAAACTAGGAACAATCCCTTGGTAACCATTTGTCTGCCAGAGAAACATTAAGAGTATCTGACATTATAGAGGCTGTAGAATTTATTACAGAAAACACTGATAAAAATGAAAGGCAATAAACACCTAGGGACAGACAATATTCACTCAGGATTTCTAAGAGAACCCAGAGGTGAAATGCCTGTACTACTAGTAATGGTATAAAATCTCTTCCTTAAATCTGCCATGGTACCAGAGGAAGGGAAGGGGAGGAGAAATCAGAGGAACTACATACCTACATGTAATCCTGATGTTGGTGCCAGGTAAATAAATACAAGAACAGATGTATTCTACTTGGGAATTACAGTTTTTAAAAGGCAAATCCTGAAGTTCTTTGGAACAATCATGAAGCATGTGTATCATCCACTCCAGGTACAGTCGAGATAACATTAATCTCTGACTTTTGACAAAAGTCCATTACCAAAGAGCAAGTTAAGGTTGGCAGTAGTCTGAAAGTAATCCAAGTATAAGGACCATAACACAATGGAATGAATATAGTTGTATTATACTCATCATACCTAAAAGTTATTGCTCTGCCACACCTTGAATACAACGTGTATCACCCATCTCAAATCTCAGAAAAGCTCAGAAGGGTGTTCAATAACTGCTATCAAAAGTATGGAACTGCTGCTTTATGAGGAAGAACAGCATAGTCTAGAGTTCATCCATCAGTTAAAAAGATGTATTTGTGTGGATTTCAGAAGTCTACACCATCAAAAGAGTGAGATGGTGGATCAGGACTGGTCATCTATTACAATATAAAAATTGGAGACTAGTAAAGAAACCACAAGGTACATTTCAAACAAAACAAGAATATACTTACATAAGTCCTCGCTAGGGAAGGCTATACATATGCAAAGCCTACATGGGCTTGAGGGGAGACTGATAAAGACAGATTAAAGATCCATGAATAACTACACACATGTAACTATATCTGTCTGATACTAAACTTAAAACAGTTGGTAATTGCTCTTGCAATCTTGCTCTTCCCTTGTATCCATGCATGGCCACTCCCTAGTGACAGACTCCTAGATTAGATGGAGCTATTGTCTGATCTGCTGTGGCCATTGTTATATTCTGCAGAGTTAAAGAACTTCCAGAAACATGACACAGTGGAAAGGAAGCAGTCTAATTTAATTATCCCAGGCAATTTCAGTGGCCATCAGCTTACTATTCCTTGTAAGCTAATTCTGAGGTTTGAGGTAACAAATATTAATCTATCTTTTCTTTAATATACAAGTAGTTCTATTTAACAGTAAGTGTTTTATTTATTTAGCTACTGTATAGCAATGATTTGGCCAAATTTTTCTGGGTACTTTACTTCCCTGGATAGCTGCATAAGCCTTCCAATTGATTACATAGCTCAGCTATTACAATTGTACAAATATTAGGTATTTGATTTTAGGGAAGTTTTTAAAAGTAATTGTCAAACAATGATCATACTTTGATTAAATAAATATTATTGCAGCACTAGTTAGGACATAATTTAAATTTGCCATGAATAATTTGTTACCCGATCTGTCATCTTAACTGATTTAAACTGTGGATGTATTTGTTGGAAAGCCATCCTATTTTGCAAATTTGACATCAATAGCTGTTTCATGAGTGTATTTGACATTGTTTCTAACATTATTTTATGCCAATCACATTTACTCTAAACTGCTTATTACTTTATTGCTGAAAATGGCAACATGTATTTATTCAGATTTTTACTTCAGAATCAGCAGGTTATCACTTTCTTTATTAATCAGATACAACCTTGAGGATTATAGTTGCCAGTTTCAAGTTTATCTAATTGCTGCTGTTCAGAAAACAAGAACTTAGTAATGCAGTTATATTTACATCTTTGATGAGCTGCCTTTTCTTAGGCTTCATTACGTCTGGAACAGACTTTTTTTTTTTTTTTTCCTTTCTTACTGCATATAATATTTCTTACATTATTCTAAAGCTTTTTGGAATGTTAGTTGTTACATACATACTAAGTTCAAAAAGGAAGTATCAGTTATAGAAATAAAGGACAAAGCATTCATTGGCTAAAAATGTTCAGGAAAGTTAGTAAAGCATCTCTGATTGAAAAAATCAGAGCCACAACAATTTCTTCTCAGCCTGGAAATGTGTTTGTCAATAAAAGAGGATAAAACAAAAATAGAGAAAAGAGTTGGGATTTGCTTCTTTGGATTTTTCTGGGGAGACCCATGAAGGGCATACCTACTTCATCCTAGATTCCCTGCAATTTATAATCATACAGACAGTTACCAAGTTACCAGTATGGGTAAATAAAATCACATAAGCCATAAAAAACTATGGCTATGTCTTCATAATACTGAGATCCCATACAAGCAGATTTGTAAAGCTCAGTTGTGGGTACTGAAACCCCATAATTCACACTACATGCTTCACGTGGTGTTATGGACTGTCTTTAGTCTTGATCTCAAAGACTAAAATGCCTAGGCAGTGGAGCAGATTAGGTATACTGTTAGAAGCACATCTTCAAATTTTGTTTTAAAAGGCATCCAGTTGGCCTGCTGTAAGATTGCTCGGCAACAAGAAGTAAAGCATTTTACGAGTGGTGTGAATGAGATAATTTTTGAGTCCCAATCAGAATCAGATGGAGACTAAGTTCTTGCACATAGTAAAACTAAATATTCATCTTCTCACTAAAATGGATTCCTCAGTGCTAGCTATGTATTTTGCAAGAAAGGAGGATGTACTGGAAAGCTGTTGCACTCTCTGATCCTCCAGTTCTACAAAGAGCATTACACTTAGGATTTGCATGTATCATGATGATCTTTAGTATTTCCTTTGATACATCCTCATTAGCCTTAAAGTTTACAATCTAATGTAATATTAATTTTTGTATGATTGAACAGTACCCAAATGAATATTTTGTGGTTGTTTTTCTCCCCAAGTTTTGCTGTACAGCGCTTCTATTACTTTTCTACAGTCATCTATGCATTACACTGTCTATCTCAGTAAAATCCAATTATAGAAGAAATTGACAGCTCTTTGCCAGCATCTTCACCAGAAAGAGGATAGTATTATTCTTATGGCCATAAGTCCATGCAGAAAGTTGTAAAGAAAAAATACAAAAAATTCTGGATTTTCATCCTCTCCCCCAACCCATAGTAAACCAAAAAATCCCTGAGTTGAGCAGCTATTTCTTCACATTATATATAGAAAGTTTTTCCACTGATCTATTAGTTCAGCAAATAGGAAGAGGGAGATGGATAGAAACTGTTTTTACATTCATTAATAGCAGAGATCATGTGAGAATGCTGCAAGCTGTAAGTCTCAAATATAAGCTTGAATATGGAGTACCACAGATCTTAATTTCCCAAGATCTCAGCACTACAAAGGAAATGAAAAGTAAAGTGAAAAGCATTAGGCAGGACTTTATAATGGAAGGAATTGAGGCAGCAGTACTATTCATTGCTAAGCCCTTGGTTATTTTTAAAGGAAAGGCTTATACCTTCTGAGACCTGAGAGCAGCCTGCAGCCTGCTGGAAAGAATGAAGGGAGATAAAGTCCAAACAGGATATTTTGATTGACAGCATGCAGACTTGTCCACAAGTACTGAAATCATAACCAATATCTCATATAGAGTCACATGGAAAAATACTAACTTGGCTCATACAAGGTTTAAGAGTTTGTATATTTTAAGAAGAAATGTGATTTCTAATCATTGTTGGGTTTTTCTGTGTTTAATGGCATAGGGATAAATTCAGTGATGAATTTTTCATTAAGTCATTTGCTTGACCCTTAAACATCAGTGCTGACGTACTTTGATTCACCTTGAAATTGATGGTGTTAACTCCTAACCCCAATCTAAACATATTTTCAGTGATGTAAGATATTTTCATAGGCAGAAAAGGTATCTTAGGATAATGAAAAAGGGAAAAAAGATGTTAGACTGAAGTTTATGCTCTGTTGGGTCCTGTCTAGACCAGAATCAGTGTAATCCAAATACCCTGAAAGTTAACCACATTAGCAGATCCAGTGCAATACAATTCTCCAGAAACAGCTCAATGTTACTGCAATGGGAGGAAATCTTTAGTTTGTTGCTGACTTTTTACTCTCACAAACTATCTCATATTCGAATCATAGAATTATTTAGGTTGGAAAAGACTTTAAGGTCATCAAGTCTAACAGTTAAACTAGAACTCCCAAGTCCACCACTAAACCATGTCCCTAAGCAGCACACCTACATGTCTTCTAAATATCTTCAGGGATGGTGACTCAATCACTTCCCTGGGACCATGTTCCAGTGCTTCAAAACTTCAGTGCTTTCAGTGAATAAATTTTCTTCATGTCCAATCTAAGCTTCAAACCTCATTTTTTTTTTTTTTTTGTAAGTCCACATAACCTGGTAACTTTTGTCTTTTCGTTCCACACTGTAACGTGCACAGCTTTTGCCCAACCCTGTACTCAGATTTCTCTCATGTTTTTATACCATGTTAAAAAGCCTCCCAGACATATTAGAGAAAAAGTGGATGGAAAATAAGGAGAAAGTCTACCTGCTCCACTGAAGTAATTATCTAGAGAAATATATAAATTACGTGAGATGTAACCCCTACGTATCTGTGTCTTTTCTTCTATTACTGTCTTGGGCAGCCACAAACAATGGTTTGCCACAGTTCCTTGGTTACAGTAGAGAATCTACACTTTCAAACTGGAAAAATATACATATTTAGCCATAGCACAATTATAAAGTATATTGAAAAAGCCCTCTTCCTATAAATCCTTTGACAATTTATAAAAGGGAAGTTTTCCAATAGCATGTTACATGTGAAAGCATAATCACTAAAGGAAACACAGGCTTCAAAATACCAGATTTATCTGCAACAAAATGGGCTTCTTGCTTACCTCTACCAGTAAGTTCACAGGTAGGCATGGCTTCCAGTTTTCCAGCTTACAATGAGATGAAATGACACCAGTTTCATTATTATAGGTCAGTGGAATATAAGCAAAAGCAACACAGTATTTAGGAAATGGATGTTGATAATAAAAGAGCCACTCTAATTTCCTGTGGAGTTCTTAAATTAGCTCATCCCATATGCATACTTGTTCAAACTGATAGTTCTGCGAGATAAGCACTTTTACATACCTCATTGGTAAGTAACTGATTT